>JAXMNL010000578.1:836-18275 GCA_035128595.1 Eptatretus atami
AACACGCCCTGGGCGAATGTGATTGGTGGATCACGAGGGGGGCGTGGTTTAAGGAATACCGGAAGTTGTGGGATGATGGTGGGAATAAATGGTTCGAGAATGAACAGGTAAACGTGAAACAGAACTCAACCTGCTCTTATCCTCTTACGGGGACACGAGGACACCTGCAACGTCTTGTGTTTCTCACTTCCGATGGTTTTCCAGCATGGACAAAGAAAGAAGAGTTGCATGAGTTGCTGCATGATAGGGTAATCGGGGAACCTTATAAGGTTTACGGTTTAACATGTAGAGATCCCTGCCTGGTGACGTGTGTATCATGTCATGGTGCTGTGATTAAAGCACGGACTTCATTTGAGGAGTTAATCTTCTTCTTTAACGGGCACAATTATTCCCACCCTCTTGTGGGCAAGTTCTCGCAAATCTTCGACATGCCAGGCTTACGCGACTTTAAGAGATCAAGTGCAGATAATGTATTTGTTTTCCATGTGGTGCCGGGCGACATTCGCGTCATCTGTTCTGAACGACGCACTAATGCTTTCTATCGCACGACTAATCGGCAAGATTGGGACGCCAGCTAACATCATCGGTGAAATTACGCGATGAATACCCTGCTTGGTGAAGACACGATGACGGTATAGCTGGCGGGATTTAAAACCAGGCCGAGCAGCACGAGAAAGCAGTATGCCGGCCTGTGCAGCATTCCCCACATGAAATATGATAACACTACTTAAAGTTGTCCATTGTGACGATGATGCATTTTTCGGGAGACATATTCTTATCTTTTCTGATCCCACAGGATGGAGGCAGCAGTGTTCCCACAAATCCCCAACTGCATCGCCTAATATGCGGATCCTACACCCAAAGGCACCGCATCATCGCCGAACCAGGTCCCTTTCAAACAAGATGTGTTTCATAAGAGCTGGCAAGGTTCAGAGTTGATGTAAAAGGTTCCAGAATCATCCAGCGCCTGACACCGAAGCCAGGGGGATGAACTCCATATCATAGGGGACAACAAGTACGAGGCACAAATAACACTGTGTATCGAAGCGAACGATCGAGCGAATACAGCGAGGACATAGGCCACGTCCCTCTGAGAGGACAGCTTCGGATACTGAGAGCATGTGACACTTAGTGAAAGAAGTAATTTTGATAAAAGAATTTGACCCGACGATAAAAGAAGGGCTTAGATGAGGCACTGTCGCCGAGTACTGTTGTAAGAAACCGATTCCGAAGTCGCGCAGTCGTCCGAGTTGCTGAATCAACTCGGCACGGAATGTTTGGATGTGAAGGGAAACAGAGATCCGGTTGCACACAATAACCATAAAGTCGCCGCCCGGAGTCATCGTCGGCCTCTCGCACCGAGCACGGCCGGGTGAAGCATCGTCGTCCCGCTCGCCCGGCAGGCCCGTGCTACAGGGCCGCGCTTCGTAACCTGGAGGCTCCGGACGGAACATCGCGGCCCTCCACCGGCATGCCCTGAAAACATCCTGGAAAACCTCAAACATCGTTTGTAGAAAGACAAAATAACAGAAGGACCATCAGCGGACAAAGGGACTGAGATGTAATCAGCCTTGTAGTGGATGAAAACATAGACGCATCATCCCGATCAATAGGAAGCGAACCTAACTGCAACTTACTAAGACCTGACACGACAAGGAAAACTCGTACCACCTCGCACCGAATACAAACATCACCGACAGAAGATAACCACATCTTTAGGAACACGTGTGACAATCTACGATTAAAAAGGCACACATGTGAACATCGAAGATACTGGTGCGTGTTAGGCTGTTAGAGATCGTTCTTTAATTTTCTCTGTATTATGTTGCAAGCGTCAATATGAACTTGTCCGCATCGATGGGAGAGCTATTGAGCACCCCACATTTGGTTGATGACCGGGCACCAAAATTCAAGGCACATCTAAACCCGCGATGGAGTTATCTCCACAACCACTTGCCGAGTAGCGTGGAAAACCAATTCATTACGTCGGTCAAGTCTGTGACGTAAAAAGGAACTAATGCTCGTGGTTTCACCCGAGTCACCATAACGGCACGAACCACGAATATCAAGGGCCACCCTTGAGAAGAGGCTCATTGTACATCCACACTAATGAGTGTTGGAGGATTGAGGACCAAACATGCTTAAATAAACTGTAATATGTTCAGAGTTTTTGACAGATCTTAGCTCCTGGGGTCCGTAAAAAATTTCTGCTATGAAGAGTCAACAAGCTGTCCATGCTCTGCTTCAAAATGTGCGCGAGGAATCCGTGGATATTACTGAGTTTCAACACACGATGGCTGCTTGCTCGTTACTGATTCGCGTAAAACAACGAATTAACGCAACATACCAAGTGTAAAAGTATCGGTATGATAGACACATGGTTTGATATCATCTGGAGAGTAGAAGCTGTTGACAATGGTTAATATCTGTCACAACAGAGTACCGATTGAGGAACGACTATACGAAAAATAATGATCAGATACGCGCATAACAAATGCACATCTTGCAGAACGAAGTGGATAACGAACGGAGTTGTTTCCACACGTGACAATTCAGCGCTGGATCCACTATATTCCTGGATCCGTTTCGCTTCTGAGTTGTAATATAATCACATTAAGTCAACAATTTTAACTTGTGGTCGTTTTTTCTCGGACAGGTAAATAATTAGTTTTCGTCAATGATCCGTCGTAGTGACTGGTGGGTGCCGGAAATTGCGCTGAGAACGGCGATTTTCGAGACTTGTGATCACGATGGTTTTATTTTGCTCGAATCATTTGGCGCTGCTCTTTCATTCGAGTGCAGCAGTTCTCTCGTGAGGACGATGCGCAGACGAATTTCTGTGAGAGTAACAAGAAGCGACTATCTGCATGGGATCCAAATCAAGCGCACTTTCCATGGAGGAAAAAACGGTGAGAATGACAAGTCCGTCCCACACATGATAGAAGACTACAGGTGTTTTTGAAGACATTTTTGTCACCTTTAATGGTTTGCAGGTGCATTGGCGTTACCAGGATGGAGGAATGGATGTCTTTTTTTCGCGATTGAACTCTATGGAACGTAATTCGTTTTTTAATTTTGCACTTTTTGTATATAGTTTCGGTTTTTATTAAAACAATGTTTGTCTCGAGATCCTGTTCTAAAGTGAAGTCAGTCCCATCGTGAAATGATCTTCCTCCGTAGAAGGTTGGAAAACCACAAACTCAGTTCTTCATTGTTCCACCACAGATAGTTTACGTATGTTTAATAATGATAATTATTCAGAATAAAAGAGGTTCTGTGTCCCAAATGTTGGTAGATTCGCCTGTTCGAACCTTTGACCATCGAACAACCCGTGGATAGGAGAGTGAAGTAGAAAAGTAATAAAATACTTAACAAACCACAGAGATACCCGACAGTTTGATAAGAATGTTAAATAGGAATTGTAAAGACGAATACCAACATGATCGTTTTATAATTATCTCAGCGGTTGACGATGTAGACATCTTATGCACATAAACCGCCCTCGTCAGTCACTTGTACAGAACAGGTGTCAAGTCTTGGGGGAAAACAAGAGAAGACTGTGTGGTGTACAAATTAATTTGGTGTGGATTGAGGTGTGACATCAGTGAGCCTGAAAAGGACGGTGTGCTCAGTGTGATTGTCGATGTCGCAAGGGAATGAATGTGGAAATCGAGAAAGAGAAGGATTGTAAACGTCATCGTTTTGTATTATACAGGAAACTTTCTCTGATCTTCCTTGTGCATGGTCTGCCCGGTCTTGGCCTTCGTCGCTTGTGTTGTTCGCCCAGACACAAGCCCGCTGTGGTCCTCTCAGTTCCGCCCGAAGAGACTTGTATCTTTCCCGACACGGGTGCGGGTTGCACACATTAGAAGCGGATTAACTGGACTCCAGACCACAAAGCACGCAGTGCACGTACGCCCAGAGACTACCCAATTTCCCTACACCTTTCCCCATGGAAGTGACTGGTCCGAACTGTCCTTCGGCCAACTCCAGGTAGTGGAGATGTATCCATCGAGCGGTTTACCTTTCTGCTGTTCTAATTTCCTCGGTGTGGTCTGTATGCGCGTGAGCAAGCGCTTAAGTGTAGAGTAAGAAGTAGTGTACAGTTATGTAGGGTGAGTCCACAGCCCTGCCATATTTGTAAATACTTGCATCTCTGTGGCTCACCATAAATCAACCGTGCTTGTAAGGATCAGGGTTCGTGCATAAACTTCAATTTTGTGCCACATCCTTTCCGCGTCTATAGGGTTATCAAAACTGCCTATATGATAAAGCACCCAGATTCTGTCTTTTCCTATTGTCAGCGCAGTCACACACACGTTCTCCGGGAGGTTCTGTACAATATTTGCTCTATTACTGGTGTTGGATCTGTCACCAGCTGTTGCGCTGTACTGCTGCGGTAGATTAATACACTAAGACGCATCGAGGCCAGAACCGTTGTATTGCGGTATATCACATTAAACGGTAAACACGTAACTGAAGTATGTGAACAGTGTAAGTGTGCCAGATTGACAACTAAGTCGCATTCTGTTGCTTCATTAGCAACATGTTCACGGATAATCTGCCGGTACATCAAGAATGCCATTGCCGAGGACCAGATGTTTCCCTCATGCGAGCTGTATTACCTCACTCGAACACTAGAGAGTTGCAAGTCATGAGTTAACAACACAAAGGTTATCTTTTGAGAACCCCTGTAGGTTTACTCACCCGAATACCGTTTGGCCTTATTTTGTATGGAAAAGGATAATGTTGAGTTAACTGGTTAATTTGAGTATAAGGTTAATACGATCGATCTTGGGTGTGGAGGTTACTGTAACAATATATGATTCGTCATATTGAAGGAATTTTTAAAATATGGATTTTCCAGATCATTTGTGAATAGGGATCAAGTCTGAGATCGCGTGAATCAGTCCGCAAGAAAGGGTAACTGATTATCATAAAACTAGCGTACCGGCCGACGCTCACTCTCATTACTGTCGTTGCGAGACTGACGTACAGATTTTACTGGTTGTATGATTACAGACAATCACACCAAACATTATTCCACAAATTTATTTGTATCAATTGGTAATTTATAGAATTTAGAAAATTGCATGTTGTGATGAAGAAGTTCGAGTTTCAAGGGCGTGGCGTTCTATCTTCTTATCTGACTCAAGCTGTAAGGGTCAAAGTTTGAGTGATGCTTCGACTTCCGGCGCTTTAGGTCTTCGGGTAGTCGGGTTTTTCTGGGTTATTGGGCTTTGTTTCGGTGTCTCTGGTATATGTTGTGGGGGTCGGCTGTCCTCGTGGCATCACGACGGCTTATATGGACAGTAAGAGTAGGCCCACCAAACCACCAGAATGATTCGCGTGAGTTCAGAAATCCTAAACTGAGTCCTTACAGGACATGAACTGCCCATGATCGACTGTGTTCGGGAATACAGGGTTTAATGGGCAACGGTTCAAATACCTAAGAGCACGCGGGTGTCAAAGTGCTGTGCGGGAATAACCCCGGGTCGGCCTGGAGTGGAACGAGCCGTTCCGTGTTTCCGGATTCATACCCTCTTTCGTCGTTACGGGGTAGGGGTGGCCGACAACGTCGAAGTCCCGAGGTGGATGGTTACCAGCAGGCCGCGTCACAATTGTACAACTGGCCGGCCTTTCCTACCTGTTCGCATAGGCGGCAAACAAGAAGAAAGGACAAGGACACCTGGAATCACAAAAGGGAATTATTTACAAAAATCGGGGAGGGAACACCAAAAGCAAGTTCCACGAACATAAAAATGGAATTCATAGGACAAAGAAACTCATACACAGTTGTTATATGATCGAGGCCCAAAGGCACAACACGAACACACAATGCCAGAATGAGATCGATCCCTCCGCAGCAATCGACAGACGAGATGGCTCGAACGCGCGATGCATCCGCAGACCCGAAGAGACCGCACTCGAGCAATGGATCCAACTTCGCTGGTCCACAACCACACTCTTCTCTTCAGATGAGGGGCTCTCTAACGAGCACTCGCTCCTGATGGGTGACCCATCGCGCGATTCCCTGGCCGTCTTCTTGGACGCCACGGTGGGCGGGGCACTCACCTTCTGGGTGGAGGTCCTGATCGGAGACTTGTAGCTCCGCCTACCCCTCACCTCCGGCACTCCGAATGCGATGAGTGTTGATGGGAGAGGGGCGGGTTAGACGCACGCTCTTGCGTGATGCAAAAGGTACAAGGTGTAATTAATAATATTTCGTCTGGGGAGATTAACGCGCTTGGAAATGGCACGATAGAAATTTGAATGATTGCGAGAATCGTATCTATTGAAGGAGCGAATCAGGGTTGAAATTGAGTGATAATGAGAGGACGAGGCCTCGTTAAGCGCATCCTCCTACTCCACAGTGATGGAGAAAACACAAGAGCGGTTGCAAATAGTCTCTCCGGTCATGTTTACAAACAATTAAATTGAGAGCAAACAAGAATTGATGGGAAAAATGAATGAATGAAAACAAAATAATGATCAAATGAATGAACTAACGAATGATGAAGAGAAAATTGACGATGGAGGAAAAATTGAAAGGAAATAAAAGGCATCAAGATAAATGAACTGAAATTAAGAAAGGGATAAACAGGAGTTGGAGTAGATTGAACGTGAGGAGAGAGCTCGAGGAGGCAGACAAAAGGAGACGAAGGGGCCAAATCCAATGCGGGAATGGAAACAAAACGGCAGAAGCATATGGTAAAGATGAAGAAATATCGGGAAAATAGAAAGGTCAAATCCAGCAGTCAGAATGCCGAGAAAGTTTCGGGAAGAAAAATTGGGTCTCAATAAAAGAATGACCAAATAAAAGGTCCATGGAGGATACAACAACGGCAGAAACGGAAATTAGATTTGTAAGGCCAGATGTGTTTGACTGAAGAGGTGCAAAAGGGTGGAACTGTGTCGCATGAACAAGCGCCATAATTGATAGAGGGCCTATGGAGCCGGAAATGAGGGGACAGAGCGGATGAATTTATGGAGTGGCCTAAACACGTGGACAAAGTACATTGAGGGAAGTGCTGTTCCAACAAATTGTGAAGAAGTGAATCGATTCCATTAGGCAGATCAGGAGAGAATAAAGGATATGGATCCCACCTTCAAATTACACTGAGGAACCAACGCGCCCCAAAATACCACATGGGCGGACGGGCATCCCACATGCTGAGCTGGATTTGGATATGGATAGAAATCGGGAGAAGATAAAAAACAGTGTCATCCCTAATACATTTTGATGGGTCAGAGATCGAGAGTTTCCTACTTTGCAACATTGAATCGTGTCGTTCATAGTTGGGGGGGAACGAGAGCACGTGGGAGAATCGGTGGCCACAAGGCTAGAGCACGGTCACAGGTTTTCATACTGCCCCTCTTGTGATTGCTCGGAACGTTTAAAAGTGGTCCAGACATACATGGTACAATCGCCTGGAGTGTGAGCGATTTCGAACCTGCCACCTCAAACATTTGTTTTTGGTGCAGGTGTTAGCACTAGTGTAATTGGTTATGTGGTGGGTGGTGAAAGTTCTCACGAAAGTTTCATTGTCACTTCCTGCCATGGTGCAGAAAGCTTACAACCGTTATTCAGTAAAATGTCATCCCGTAAGGTCCCGTAAGCTCGGATCGTATTTTAGTGTAAGCGTCAAGACTAAAGTCGGTGTCAGGTTTTTGTTTCAGATGTTCAGGTCATTTGCTTTTTTTAGTCAGGATCAGTCAGATATCTGTAGAACCTTGCTACATGTGTATCCTTATGTAATCACTGATAATTAAACCTGATTCAAGTGTACGAGTGTCTGCGAGCGACTAAACGGTCCCCCCACCATGCTATGGAAGCCGAGGTGTTTTGTATGGACACCCGCCTGGAATGAAAAAACAGAAACCTGTAAAGGGCTGAGGAGCTTCCTTGTGATAAAGACGGCCAACCATATATGCCCAACGTGTCTTGCCACAGTCCTCTGCAGTTGGGTTACTTATTCGGAGGTGTTTTCAAATAATTAATGATTGCATTCCGGCCACTTGTAAAAATTTCGCTCTTTCATATTTTTCCGGCAAAACCACTAAATGCAAAATAAATTCTTAAGAGAATTTCTCTCCTCCGGGAGAACTCCTGTTTCATTCTTTCGCAGGCCTCACGCGATGACGGGATGGGGAAAGCTTCGGGACCGCCCAATCTGTGGATGAAGAGGAACCCGCGGAACCTCCTGTCGAATGTGGGAGGAGTGTGTCGGCTAGTGGTGCTGAGGGTCGCACCAGAGGCTGCTCCTGGGTGTAACTGAGCGGTTCCTTCGGGTGGGTGCTGAATGTCCTATATCGCCGAAGAAGAGAGCACTCTCTGTTATATCTGAAGCTCAGCGTGGACATCGTTTGCAGCACTCTCTGAGGTTCGGAGATGATTGACGGAAAGATATGGTGGGTGGTTACACTACTAGTATGGTTCTGGCGCTTCTGATGGTTACTATATACTCATAGGTTTGTAGTAGTATGTATCAAATAGAGTGATTGCAATGATATTGAGGTAACATCGGTCAGACGACGTACATGGATGACTTATAGAATTTGCTCACTTCAGTGCAGCCCCTGGTCTTGCTAATTCTCGACAGAGGCGATGTGAACCATCCGTGAAGGCACACATATACGCCACCTCGGAGCTGGTTATCACCTGCGCCAGACGAGATACACTCGAGTCTTGGGGATTTCAATGCATCGACTGGAACTGATAGGAGGTTATGGACGTGGTTGGTCCCCATGCGTTGATTCGGAACAAACAGACAGAGCACTAATGAGCTGACTGACAAAGAAAGCATGGATTAGTGGTGGTTCATGGTTCCAAGTCCTCGCAAGCCTCAGTCGAGTCTGGACTTGTATTTGCTTCTACGCATCACTGTGCCAAAGAGATTGACCATGTCCTCGTTGACGGTCGCTGAGGAGTGACCCATACACATGGGTCTAACCGAGTGCTATTCTTCAAGGTACTGGAACGCCCTGAAGTGCTATGATGGTATGAAAACTCTAATGCTGCACCTTAACCCGGAAGAATTGGTAGCCGATCCCAGCCCATAGCGAGATTTGAACCAGGATACAGAGTAACATGAGGAGTCTCGCGAACAGGCTGATGGACCATTTGGGATGTTCACTTGGGTGCTTGGGTGGTCCTGATAGAGTTTATGGGGATTCCTTTCAAGAAACCAACCTGTCCTTTTCGATGTCCGAGGGTGGATTTCTTGGATTCACCGCAGGGCAAAGAGAATTTGTCTCTCAAAGGGGGACAAACGGAACCCAAATGCAACCAATGCGCAGGGCAGCGAATGCGATGTCTAAGCTGCCATGAAGGTTAAAAGGCTGATTTGCATAAAGCTAGAGCTACTAAGGCGGACAAGACGCCTTATGTCGGGAATCTTGTGAGGGGCGTCAGAATCACTGAAGGGTGATTCCTGCCCTTTACTGGGGAATTCCGCGCATTGCGGTTATGCCAAGCCACCCTCTGGAGCACTCAGGCAGTATGCAGAGCGGAGTTGTTTAAGCGCTTTAACAGAGAGTCTGAAGGAGGCCCGTGGGCGTTATTGAGCGGATTGTGACCGCTGACCAGAACTGTCTAGTTGACGTCAATGGTGCTTACAATCCCTGTTGCTGACCCCCATCAAATCGTGGCCACCTTCAGTCTGGTGGAGAATCATACGCTGCGGTGAAGCAGTTGAAAACGGGGTGAGATCTGCAGGAATGTGCTCCATGCGAATTCTCAAAGACTGGGACAATCTGTCCCGTGTCGGGCATCTTTTGGTCCTGGCTAAAAACACCAGCATCAACCGAACTGATTGGAAGAGGGGCCGGTTGTCCTACTCTGAAAGGGAAGGGGATCGCCAAAGACTTGCTAAAATACGAGGTGACGCTGAGGTGCACGTGCCGGCAAGGTCCTCTGGCCGATAATTCTGATAGACTTGCCACCATATACTGCTGAGCATCCCAGCGTCCAAGTGCATATTCTAGGTCCATACACCAAAGAGGAATTGATTGACTCGATCATCTTTCGTGTCTTACCGAACGCAGACGAAGAGTTTGGCATGATGGCGCTATGGCAGATAGTTTTTGACCCTCGTAAGCGTTCGATTCAGTAACCGGGATGCGCCTTCGAGGAATTGGTTCATCGGGGGTCGTAACCCGTTGAAAAGTGATCGATCTGATGTCTGAACCTACTCCTGTTGATGGAAGTGCTGTGAAGGTGTGGTATCTCTGACTTATTCCAGTTGTCTGCACTGGAAGTCGTCAGGGTGTAGTCTGGGCCCACCCACTTTCAAAGCATTGATGACTGGATTTTAGGGAGGATCGTCGGGAAAGCATTAAAACTGCGGATGCATGTGGAATGTCAAGATCTTGACCTTCATTTCGCAGAGTGTAGCAGTTCATCTTTGGGAGACTTTAAATCCATTTTGGGGCTTACGAGGTCGAATGAAGAGTCGGGAGCCGCTGGTTACGGGTTCTTGGGTTAAAACTAAGATCAGGCTTCAAATGACATCTTGGACATGCGTCTTCTGTGGTGTCTGTTGTGTGAGAGAGTGAGGCGTGAAATCATACTTGGCTGGATATGCATGATCTCTGCTGGTGTTAGCAGAGTCAATAACGTCTGGTCGGCTGGGATCATGGATCACTGAATGGGGTGTGGCTGCCAAGCGGTACTGTCGGGAGGACAAAGTCCGAGTCTCAGGTCTTAGCTCTTCCAGATTGATCTATGGATGCGAGACTTGGCGCCTGACAAGACTGCAACGGAGACTTAAATCATTTGGAATGTGAAGTAGTCTCTGCCTTGGAAATCTGGCTATGCGTGGTCAAGCTGTGTCCAACGAGCGGCTGTAGAAGACTCGGAGTGAAGATTTGTTACTGCAGGGTCCCGTGTAGCGTACATTTGCGGGCTGTATGGACATGTTGTGCGTTCCTGAGCCGATCCGCTCTCGAGTATTATCTCAGGAGGGAGTTTACGTCATAGTGGAGTAGGCCCAATGGGACCGAGCACCACAGTGCTCGGTGTGCGACAAGACGTTGAACAGCATCTCAAGGAGCAATGGGGGAGGCCTGGCACGTCCTGGGGAAGGCCAGAACGGAGGCCTGGACGATACACGGCGGAAAGAGATTCGCAGCGACGCGCGTTCGGCACATCACTCCCATACCTGACCTGATCCTGCGGAGTGTGGAGCGATTTCGACCTGCACTGCAAAGAGCGATCTTGTTTGTGGGTGCACAGTGATCACAGTGTAAGTGCGTAAAGTGTGTCGTGGAAGAGATGCACAGTATCTTACACGCTTGAGGTGACCCGAAACTACTCCTCCGGCCTGTGATTCAGAGAAATGTCAATGACCAGGGTCCCCGTAAGTTCGAATCTATCATGCTCGTGACGCTACACAGAGACGAAAAGCCAGTGTAAAACAAGGGGACAGGTATATAAACAGGCAGATATAAGTTGTTATTTCCGAGTGCTATAAGACATGGTGTCAGCTATTTAAACTTTTTAGTTTATGATAGTGTTTGATACGAGTTTTAGAAAATGGTAACACGTACAATGGGAAACATTCACTAAAGGAGTAGAGGAAGTTCCCACAGCACATATAGTTTATCTTAGTTGTGATAACTATGATCTGCCCTGTGGACAGCGTTGAGGTTTTGTGCAAAAAAACTACCTAAACACTAACAAAGATAAGTCTGTTCGAGGTCGTGTGATCTGATGTGCTCGTCTTGTTGTTCACCAATGATCATCCATCTAGTTGATCCGTCTGTTGTTCAATTGTAATCACAACATGGAAACTCGACAACATCGATTTCTCTTTTACCTATTTAAAATGTCCCCCATGTCCTAGTTGATATTTTCGCTTAAATCGCCTCGTAACCCACATGAATTACCTCACACTGAGGAATTCCACAATTATTTGCTAGTACGCACACATGACTATTAGTTTGTGGTTCCTTTCTTGCGAGAACAAATGAAATAAACGTTTTATTCAATGACTCACTCTGCACAGCCACAAGAAATCATGAGCATTTCAAATCTATAAATATAACAAACCAAGGGAACAACAAACGAACTCACGGGGCGAAACGTACAGGTCTGTGATCGAAGTGTCGACTCGATTTCTGTCAATATAACCTTGAATATCCACAAACGAAGTCACACTGGCAGAAAGAAACGGTAGTGTGTTGAGGTTTCGTCAATCATACACTGAAATCACAAACAACAACTGGGGAGAAAGTTTCAAAGTGCTGTGTTCGATTAGGATTTACTCCGTATAAACTTAAAACACAAACGAACACACGGGAAAACTTTACAATGTGTCTGTGTGTCGAGGATTTTTGTCAAATCACCTTGAATACACAAACGATACACTGCGGAGACAGCCGTATGAGTATCGTTTCGAATTTTAGTCGTATAAATGGATTTAACAAACCACACCCAAAAAACTGGAAACAAAGAATAACCACATGGGTAGAGACGATTATGATTCGTGTGTTCGAATTTTACATGTCACACTTGAATATTCACCAAAGAACTCCCATGGGAAAAACCGTTGATGTTAGTGGTTCGAGTGTTGAATCATTAACAAACTGATACCCAAACACTCACACTGGAGAGAAAACTGAGCGAGTATTCGTGGTTCGATAGGTTTCAGTCACGGTACAAACTAATAACCAATAATCGAATCACATGGGAGAAACGTGCGAGTTGTTCGTCGTGCAAGGTTTCGTGATTTATCAACCTGGAATAGCAAAAAAAAACACACACGGCAAAATGTACAAGGTCTTCATAGTGTTCGACAAGGATTCTTAGTGGTACCTCAAATTCCACAAACGTTAACATCAACACATCAGGGAAAACTGTACAGTCTGTGTGTTCCAAAGGATTAGTCAATATCACACTGAATACAAACTCACAACACACTGGGAGAAACCGTTTGAGTGTCTGTGTTCAGAAATTAGTCATATCTACACTTGAATCACACATACAACTCACCAACTGAGGGGATAACGTTTATAAGTCTTCTGTGTCTAAAAGATATAAAGTCAATACACACTGAAGCAAACACACAAGTCACATGGGAGAAACGCATTTTGTGTTTTGCATGTTTTCGTGAGTTTGTTCATCCTTGATATACAGAACGCCAAGATCCACACAGTTGAGACCCATAATTGTTGTGGAACCCACACCCCCCCCATCCTGAGTGATCCGAAGCGTTCCTCGCTCCTTAACAAACTATAAGTAGAATGCAAGCAGGCAGAACAAGCTGGCATATACGTGGACCAACATCCATTAGTGTTGCTGGTAACCCCTTGAAGCAGCCTGAGGTATCTCTACAGTTCTTGGGGAAAGCAAAATGGTACTGCAACAAAAAAATATCTAACAATAAATTACAGAGAAGACTGACGGGAACACAGAACTGAGGCTGGAGCTAAAGCTGGGCGGCGACTAGCAGCCGAAGTTGCGAAAGGATAAAACTGCACCTCTCCAACGAGAGAAGAGAATCCTCTGTCTCACAGAGGAAGTAGTCTTCTACAGCGAAAGCAAGAAGGTGTTCAACTTTTCACACCAACAACTACGATGCTTCCAGCCAATGGAGAAAAATAATGAACGAGCGAGTCAAGAGAATGAAATCATCCTCCACTGCACAAGTTGTTTCTCCCACAATCAAGCACGGGTGGCGAAACAGTGAGAGAAAAGATACAAGGACCTAATTTAAACAGAACAAGCTATGGTAGCCAGGGAAGGTATGCATTAACCTGAGAAATTCAATTCAACAAGACATTAATGAAGTAAAGACACTTCAACCCAGGAAAGGAACAAGGAAGATACACTAATAAAGCAAGAGGCGATGCAATGGAAACATAATACGGGCATGACACTAAGAAGAGAGATAACTCAAAAGAATAAATATCTGGACAAAAGAGGAAAAATAGACCGCACAATGCGGTTCATGAAATTTCCAAACGAAATAGGTGTGTAGACAGAGAGAAGTGAACACGGGAACAGATATTCTGCAAGCTATGCCCTGATAAAGTATATTCTAAAAGACACCCGAAACTCAATAAAGAGTACAAGATTGACAAGGAATATTCACAAAGGAGAAACTAAGGTGATAAGGAATTAGACAATTGAGGAAGAGCAATAAAATATGACGCCTATAAATGCGACAACACTGAATATCTACAAGGAAATGCGAAGCAATAGTTTGGGATGAGAATCCAGAGTACAAACACCAAACTGAAAGAGGAAACAGACCACAGAACCCACGCGATTACAACAAATAGAAATCGAAGAGGAGACAGAAACACGATGAGATTAAATTAATCACAACAACAGAAACACAAAGTGGGAACAGTAGAAGAATGAGAAACAAACTGAAAACTCCACACCAGGACAGAGAAGAACAGAGAAAGTTGCAGCACACTTGGGAAAAGATCTACTCAAGTATTATCAGATAAAACACATTTAAACAAATACAAAATAACACAATAGAGCACTCAGAGGAGGAAAAAAGGACACAGACTGAACACAAGGAAGAGTAGTGGACAATGAAACATAGGAGAGAGACTGGCCATAAAATAGAGGAAATAATACAAACACCCAGACAGGACTTACGTTCCCAACGATAAACAATCGATACACTGCGATTAGATACCGTAAAATAAAACAATTTCAATTGTTGTTCATCGAACTTTGTTTTATGTTATGAAATGTTTTTTTTTTTATCAAACTGATTCTTTATTACCTTCTGATTGGACATGATATCTATCTTCTATTCCAAGCAATCGCTGCTGGTTGTGTGTGTTGGTGTTGTCCGTTAAGGTGGTGTGTGTTGATGGTTTTGTGTGGTTGTGGTGCATGTTTATGTTGTGGTGGTGTGTCGTCTGGTCTGCAACATAACCGCTATATATGTCGTCTGAATAACGCGTCCGATCTGATTGAAACTTGCCAAATAGTCGGGACCCGCGGATGTGCCTTCAAGGGTTTGAATTAACGGAACGAGGTTTCCCAAGTTAACGGCCATTTTATTGCTTTCAGATTGAAAGGATATATAGCAGCTAAGTGTCGTTTCCACTATCATCGCCATTGTTTTTCCAAAGATATCCAAGAATAATGATAACAGCAATTATAATAAAAGAAAGCACAATATGGCAGTAATAAAAGAAAGAAGTGATAATGACCAATTCTGTCACAATAACGACTATATATTGTCTGTCACCAATAACAAGACCAAAAAAAAAAAAAAAAAAAAAAAAAAAAAAAAAAAAAAAAAAAAAAAAAAAAAAAAAAAAAAAAAAAAAAAAAAAAAACTATATATGTCTGCAAAAATATAATCAAAATGTAGACGTCACAATATTTTTTGTTTGTTTTTTGCAATAGACGACTACAAAAACACGTTCACAACGAACGCGGGGACGTATTGTGCTTCAGTTGATATCGTCTTCATTACGTTCAAGCTGTTTCCCAAGGTTTGAAAGCTGTTTCCCAAGGTGAATAATTGTGCAAATTATTAATTAAATCCAATTTGAATTTTCCCAAGGGAAAACTTGTTTATGAAGTTTTGAAAGCTGTTTTTTCCAAGGTTTGAATAAATGTGTGCTGGTAAGACATTTGTGAATACATTTTACAGAGAAGGGGCGAGAGAGGAAGGGGAGAAGGGTGAAGAGAGGGTTCACAATTCAAGAGAGGGAGAGAGAGGAGGTGAGAGTGGGGGGAGAGAGAGGGGCGAAGAGGAAGGGGCTGGCAGACTAGGGGAGAGGGGCGAGAGAGAGGGGGCGTCAACGAATCTTCTCTCTTCGTGAAATAGACGTCAAAATGACCCTGGGATATATGTCAAGTGTTTCCCAAGTAGCCCATTTATGATACGTTTTGTCCGATGTGGTGACATTATATACTCTCCCACCGTCTGGTGCAGTGTTGGATGTGGGAACTGGACGCAAACATAGTTCATTCCTGGAAGACGGTCCCGAACAACGCTCGTGCGACACCTCGTGAATCGAGTCACCAGCAGTTACAAGGGCGGATGGGACGAAGACTGCTCCGTAACACGTTCCATGCCTCATTTGGATGCTAGCAAAACAGGCCCAGCTATCGATATTAAAATCGTTGATAAAAGGATCTTTGTCCAGCCAGTCCATAATAGGATAAATACAGCACACACAACTACAACATAAACATGCAATGTGTGTTTGTGGACGGTTTCATAAAAAAGCTGTTGTACTCGACAGACATATTGCATGTCTATCTGTGATCTCAATGAGATAAATGCAATTTCAAAGCACAATAGATCCTTCGAAACAAGAACAAGAGAGAGGGGGGGGCCGTGTGGTGGAAATCAATAGGTTGATAAAGGACAAATAAGAGGAGACTGGACCAAACTAGGGATGGGGAAGAAGAGTCAGGAGGAAAATGGGATGCAGGAAACAGTAGAAACGCAAAAAAAAAACCCCAATAAAATAAAATAAATAATAACATAAAAAACAAAAAATTACAAAAAACCAAAAAAAAAAGAAAAACAACAAAAAAAAAAACCAAAAAAAACAAACAAAAAGAAAACAAAAATAACAAAAAGAAAAAAAAAATCAACAAAAAAACAAAAATAACAAAGAAAAAAAAACGAAAAAAGAACAAAAACAAAAGAAACAAACAAAAATTTAATAGAAAAAAAAACAAAAAAAAGAAAATAAAAAAATAAAAAGAAACAAACAAAAAGAAAAAAAAAAAACAACCCCCAAAAAGAAAAAAAAAAAAAAAAAATATAAAACCAAACAAAAAATAATAAAAAAAATTAAAAAATTAAATAAATAAATAAAAACGAAACAAAAATAAAAAAAACAAACAAAAATAAGAAAAGAAACAAAAGAAAAACAAACAAAAAAATAATAAAACAAAAAAATAACAAAAAGAGAACAAAAAAAACAAAAAAAAAACAAACAAAAAAAAAAAAAAAACAAAAAACAAAATAAAAGAAACAAACTAAAAACAAAAAAGAAACAAAAAAACAAAATAAAATAAAAAATGAAAAAGTAAAACCCCCCAAAAACAAAACAACAAAAAAAGAACAAAAAATTAAATAGAAAAAATAAATAATAAATAAAAAAACCAACAAATAATAAAAAACCAAAACAAAAAATAAGAAGAACAAAAAACAAAACAAAAAAGAAAACCAAAAAACAAACAAAAAAAAAAAACAACAAAAAGAAAACAAAAAAACAAAAAAAATAAAAAATAAAAAAAAACAAACAAACAAAAAAGAGCAAAAAAAGAAACAAAAACAAAGAAAAAAACAAAACAAACAAACAAACAGAAAAACAAAACAAACAAAAAACAAGAAACAAAAAACAAAAATAAAACCAAACAAAGGATAACAAAAAAACAAAAAAAAAAAAACCAACAAAAATAAAAAAAAAATAACAAATAAAAAAAAGAATAAACAA
>JAXMNL010000578.1:23201-35635 GCA_035128595.1 Eptatretus atami
AACCCAGCAAGAATTGTAATCTAGAATAAACCATTGCATTACAACACTAATACAAGAAAATTAACGGGCGCGGTCGCGGGAGTGACGGATCCTGCGTTCTCGAGATGATAATAATACTGACATGGGTAGTCTCAATTGTCTAGTTATTGACTGACCAGACTAACTGCGCAGCTCAACTGCGCAGAATCTCGAACTGTGCAGTGTTTCTGGGTTAAAAGACCTCGGGCGATCATTGGCGCGCTAGTAGCACTTGAAATATAATATTTGTGGAAAATAATATGCCCGGGTTGGACATGGGTGCCTCTGCCGTTGGGGGCTCGTTTACATTTCGGGTTCTGAAACTTTTTGTGTCTACTTCGGCGGAAATGTTAAATATATAATTTTCTTACAGCGGAAAATGGTCAGCTGTGTGGAGTCAGCAGGACCGCAGGTTTTCATAATACTTTATATCGCTTATGGACGTCAGATTGCTAAGTGAATATATAGGCCTCTGCAAACGGTATGGTCCAGTTTTTTGCATAACTTTATGAAGTCACGTGACGCGAAAACGTAAGCAAATTCGAATCCCTGAAACCCGATCCAAATTTTAGAATATAGTTGTGGCTCAAGTAGATATCAGGTATGCCCAACAAATCACAATCTCAATGGATTTGTTTGAGAATGTAGGAGATGATTTGATTTCAAAATCGTAGCATTTTATCAATTGCATTTTTTGCAACTTTGAAGGTCACAGTGATCACCGAAAACGAAAGCGAAATATGGCGATAAATCCGGTCTGAACCAACATTTAGATATTGTCCCCATGATTCATATGCCAAATCAAATGCAAGATTGCTTGAGAAATGTACATTTAGCTACAGGAGATGGTAATTTTGAATAATCGTCCATTTTTTCTGCTATTATTATCTGGCCTTTGAGACTTTGATAGTCAGTTGATCACTGGTCAGAAACGGATAAGCGGAATATCTCGAAATTAAATTGGGGGTTTTCGGCCACGAATCAGGTAATTGGTAGATTAATTGATCATAGTGATTTTCAATTTGCTAATTCAATTAATTCACGATAGTTGAGAAATGGCGAGGAGATAGAACTTTGAAAATCGTCATTTCGCAACTTCAAAGGCTCGTGACCTTGACTTGACGCTGGACCCTTCGGTGACCTTGAAAAGTCATACATTTCGCGTAGTCTCATCGACCTCATCAGGGATATCTTAAAGACGCAGGATCATCCCGATTCACCTTCAATTCGTGAAACGAGGGACGGACATCTGATCGGAACGGACGAGATCTGATTATGGTACATTTCGCATGACCCTGGTATTCATAATTACTTTGGAAGGCTCATTGTTGAGCTACAGAGGGCAAGAGATGACCCTAAAGAAATATGCCAGCAATCAGAGATTGCAGACACTCCAGGAGATATGTGGGTTGAGTGGATGTAAGTCTTCTGTGTGTGTGGATCTCTTATGTGTACTCTTAGTGCATTATGTAATTAAAAGAGACGCTAATAATACAGGTTTTTGACGGCGAGGTTTTTCGGGACTTTTGGTATTCCTGCCAGGACGGTTTGTAATGGTACTTTTCTTGGAGCGTTTTATTTAATCAGATTTGTGTGTTTGTCTTGTCACGCAGGTCTGGTGCCTTTTCATGTTGTATATGGCCTGATAGTTTTATTACCTTGCTGATTTGTTTCAGCTTGCGCAAACTTTGGAGAATATGTATGTAATTTTAGTCGCAGAGGAAGTTATTTTCCAGAATAAGTTTTGGTAAGTTTAGATGGTGGTGGAATAAGAAGTGTTTATTGGATGGGGGGGGAGAGAAGGTGCTCTGTATGGCTGTAGATGATTGATAGAGTTTAGATAAGAATTGTAATAGAATATTTTTGATTATATAGATTGTTTTGTGAATAAGAAAGAGAATACTGGCCACTTATAACTACTGGCAGTGATGACGGTACCAAGACGTCCGCTTTGATGCAACCCGCTATGACTAGACACGTGACCACTGACCATGACATTATTGTCCATTATTATTAATTATTCAATTGAATTTAGATGGGATTAAAATAAATTAAATTCAAATGGAAGACAACACTTACGAGCTTTCGTCACTGATGGGAATTCAGAAGGAACCGGAACAGACAAAAAAAGCTGAAAAGGTCAGTCAGGAAGCGAACCTAAGGATAGGGATTCACTATTTCGAGCTGAACTCTCACCTACCCTCAATCACATCCAGGGAACAGCCCAAAGTGAACTATTTTAATAAAATAAGGCTTAAAAAACACAAAAAAAAAAACTCACGAACAAAATTAAATTATAATCAGGCTCTGCAAAACCATGCGTCCGTCTCCATAAGTTGAAATTTAAAACATACATTGTCCCATTATCGACTAGATCATAAGTGAAGTTTCGGCTTCTCCCCATTGATGCAATCAGTGTCACGGTTATAAGTGATAAGTTGGGGACAGTTGTAGATGATACAAGCGGTTCAGGAAATACATTATTCTAACGTTAAGTTGTCTCTGCAATCTAATGATGGCTGTCAAACCAGTGTGACGATTCATTATGTCCTCACATTCAAACTTGTACAGTGCTTCCCATGATCTGGGAACATTTGTGTGAAGTTTCTCTCGGAGTTTGTCCAGCCTGTTCTGGAGAAGTTTTTTGAAAGGACTCTTGGTAAATGCCAACATGGCTGCACACATCGTGACCATGACGTCATAATATATGATAAAAGGCATTTTGTGCCTGAGTAGTCGACGAAGTGAAAATTTAAGTTCAATCCGAAAGCGGCTTGCGGAGTTAAAATGACAACGCAAAGTTCTATGTCGGCACAAACCAGAGCCAAATGGACAGGCCACATATCGAGGATCTATGACAAGCAAGAGGACTCAAACACAATACCCTCTCTTTGGCGAAGGTTTAATTCTTGTGATGAACGATTACGATGATGTTGCACTCTTGAGTGAGAATAATTCTCTGAAGGGTCTAAAAACTATAATTTTAATGACTTGATAGGCTTTGAGGGATTCAACCATAATGCTCAAAACATAGTATCTTAGGGAATTTATATAAGAACTTGTAGTACTTCAATGATGATTAGCATCCTTTATTCACTGTGACCAGAGACCCGAAGACACAGATAAAGAATCCCCAAATAACACCAACATAAACCCTGATGACCGATAAAGACTGTCAATAATAATTGGGAGCTGATGTACTCGCAGAAGACGCCCTCAGACTCCTTAGACACCATTCTAGACCCTTACACCCTCCAGACAGTATAGCATAGTTGGACTGGGTTTATGAACCACTTGATGTGTCCTTCTTCTATCACAATGACAAGTCATCTCAATGAACATAATACACCATAAATATCACCGAATTTACAATTTACTAAATCAATTTGTATAAAATAAATGTTTTGGATGATGCAAAATTATGCTGTAAATCATGACAAAACGTAATGAATCTCGTGACGTCAAGTACTGCACAGGAACGTGGTGGAAGGCGAGCGTTGGATGCGAGGAGGCCGTTTTTAAAGAGGGCAGAGAACCGCGTACACTAATTTATGATAAAAAATCAGCTGTTCTACCTTTTGTCTGTGAGGACGGACATTCATCCACGATCTCAGACTGATCTCACCTTAAATCAAGCAGGTACATGATCTGCTATAAAAACACAACATTCATTTAACAAAATAAAATAAAAACCAATGTCAATCGCAGGGTTGATCCTTGTATTTTTTAGATCAAAAATCGGTTGACCACGGGCTGGGGGGTGTGACTTCTTCTAAGGGGTGCCAGAAGCAATGAGGTGGAAACAAGAGTCATTTGCCTATGTCGGCACAATCATTGGAGGAACTGAGTAACCTTCGAAAGGAATTATTTCTTCTCCGTGCGAGAGATTCCGATTTAGAGTGAATGACGTTGTCTCCTACAAGAGTACACCATGAAAATATGTGTGGGTTTTGCTTCTATAACGGTCAACAAATGAGTCAGTAATACGTTACGTCAAGATTTACGGACGATTTCATAGAAAAGCAGGAATCATCGATCATATCTACGAGGTGTACGCAATTTGCGTACTACACGATTAGGGATATGGTTCCTAAAACTGAAAATTTGGACCTGGGTCAAATATGTTTGACCTCAGCGCGCTAACGGGGGCATTAGAGGTCAAGGCAATCGTCCTATTCAGGGGAAAAACTATCAGCTGAGCGTCCAGAAATGATAATCTGATCGATTTCCCGATGAAAAATTTGGAGACGATTTCGATTTTAATACATTTAACTTTTCAAAACAAATAAGGTGTGGTTGGGAACTCCCCTGATCTTAGGCGAGAAACGTGACTTGACGTTGGACCTTGACTTCCTATATTAATATTTTAATGCGTCTGAAGGGATCTCTATACTGGCCTTGAGATCGGAGAGTTAAGTGCAAACATTTCAAGTGATTAACTGTGCTTGTTCTTTGCATTGAGTGACTTTCATATCGATGTCATTAACATGAAAAAAAAAAAAAAACTATTATGATCGGTCAAGCCATCGCCCCAAAAATTATCTAACAGCTGAGGCGCCTAGACGTCATGAATCTTATTTTTATTCCCTATGAAGTCTTTGAATGTGTAATCGGATCTCGAAGGATTAAAATTACTCAAAAATAGGGGTTTCTGATCTGTACTAATACCCATTTCTGATGTTGGGAGTCGAACAAAGTGATCCTTTGACCTTCTGAACCTTGACCTTCAAAATTATTGGTGCTAGCTGCTGGAAAAGGCGATTCTCTATAGGGAAAGGCTTTGTTAATGCAGAATTTAAAAAATTTCCCATATGACTAAAGTTGTGGCTGCGTGCAGGATTTTTTTATACGGGATTATAAACAAACAAAAAATAAGATAAAAAAATAATAAAAATTCATCAAAAACAACAAAAAAAGAATACAGCGTTGACGAACGATATCTTGAAAAACTTCGTTTGGAAGATTATATAACACTCAATCGGGGGTGTGAAGGTGCAGAGGAGAGTGGTCGACAATCACTAACACTCATGTCACTCATTTGTGCTATCATCTCAAATTCAATCAAGTGACTTTCCTCAAATTTAACAAGGTTACTTTTATACTTACTTCTTTACGACTTAGCATGATAAGAAATAAGGCAACAACGATCGCACGTGGTGGATGCTTACTAGGGTGTTCCAAAAGTATACATCTTATAGGTTGTTCTTTACTTAGATTGTTGGTGGATACCCGGGTTCTGCATGGCTGGGAATGGACTGCGCACGAGGGAAGCCCTCGTTCCTGCGAGGATTCGCGGGTTCATTTATGATCGCTCTGCCTGGGTGGTTTCATTTGGAGAATTGGGTACCATAACGTCTTACGTGCAGAACATGTTTGCTGAAGCGCTAAACACGAACGTCGTGATCTGGTTTAGCTAAGTATGGAAGAATTGGGAGGTGATACTTCGATAATGTACAATTACTCGAGGCAGAGGGTTATCGCACCATTTCAAATAATCGAAACCTTTTCAATGACTGTGTTTTTCCGTTTTCCGGTGGAAATTGACCGCATCAACAACAGCGAAGTTCCGTGGCCCTCAAATAGATGGGGGGGGTGAGCGTGGTAGTTAACATGTACGAGCAGGTTACAGGTGGACGACGCGGAGTTGCGCAAAGTAGAGGCACGAGGGTGTCAGCGTAGGTAAGAAAGAGTGTGGGCGAGGTCAAATTAATATTAGGTGAAAGAAGGTGCCAGGGAGAAGTGTGGTGTGGGAGTCGGGCCGGAAAAAATAGAGAAAAAAACAGACAGAAAGAGCATGGGTACATGGTATAGCATGAGTAAGCCAGCGTGTGGACTGAATAAATGTCGTGCTGAGAGAAGAGGGAGATGGTAGGAACGAAGGATGAACAAAAGTGGTAAGTGTAATACAAGAGCAGATGTCTAACAGCATGGAATATTCATGGAGGTGAATGCAAAAGAGAAGTGGGCAAGTATCGTTGTTATAAAAAGGAGTTGCAGAGTGGTGGTATAGCTCTACTATTGATACGATATCCTTTACACATCTCTTAACTATCCACTAAGGTACCTATGGTCAGACCATAATGCCACACAGCTGCGCTTGAATCGAAGGAAATATTAAAGAAAAAAATGCGAAGAGAAAGACTAGAGACAGCATCGAGGTAATTACAGTTGAACCTTCGACGAATACACATATATTCTGGACCGTCTGACGGACCAAGGTGAACCCAGTGCTTGGTGGGGAAAGAGGAGGAGGGAATGGGGTGTCTACGGTGTGTGAACGAGGTGGTGTCTGGTGGAGCAGGAGAAGGGTCGAGCTGGGTGAACAGAGTCCAGGAAAAAGTACACTGGGAATGGAGAGACCACACGGGCTGGTGTCTGGGAAAAGCACAAGTGAGCGAGTCCAACACCAGGCAGAAGGACAGATCCAGCAGAGAGTTCCTGGTCACGTCGTCCAAACACACTGACTTACACAAACTTTTCTCCTCTATATCTCGTTCACCTCATTCCTTGGACGCACGGCCCACGACCCACGAACAACAACAACAAGCACTCAACGCCCCTAACTTTTCATGGACTCACTGATCATGTACACAACCTCACTCCACCACCAATTAAATTAACACAAGACACAATATCCCTCTTGACTCTCAAAAACAGTTTTCATTGCGCATACACATGTGGCCAGGACGCCTTATTAATGGAGCCGAAAGATGAAGGCCAGGGCCGAAGTTTCTTTTGTCTCTTATTTCCCGAATTGTACCTTTAGTGACTCCTGTTTCGATTATTGGATGACAACAGGAAAGGCCCTAGAACATTGGGTAGTGCACACGAGCGATAGTTGCGGTTAGTGATAGTGATGACACATCAGGAATTCTAAATCGGACAACTCTATTGAAGAAAGGAACAGGATATCGGTGATTTATAAACTTTACCAAAGGATAAACATTCGCCTTGTGTGATTATTACGTTAATTCTTTCAACATATTATAAGATAAACAACTTATATTACATATCGTATCGGTGTATAATTGGTGGGTGGTTAGTTATGAATTATTTTTTAAATTTAATTTTACACTTTATCTGAATGTTGATACGTCAATGTCGACACGAGGGTCCGAGCAAAAACAGTTTGCGATATCATAGACACCTTTTTACTTAGTTATGATATTTTACAAAAGATTTTTGAGTAACATATTAAACAAGGAACGTGCCCGTCATTACATAAGAAAATATTATAATTAAAAAAAATAAATAAAATATTCCACAACCGCTGATGCTACACATACTAACTCATATCACACATGGACCTGTTTCTTCGCTTATCGCGTGCCGTACGTGCGTCTGGGCCGCTGCGGAAGGTCGTCGTTGGCATGGTCGCAAAATTTAACGATGATTCGCAATTTAAGGTTTATTAAATGCCAATTATTTCAAATTGTCGGCGCCAACACAGCGTTATTGTTGTGATTTGAAAATGATTCATCTTGTATAGTGAAAAAATACAATAAAGCAGAAGAGAAGAGAGAAAAAAAATTCAGCTTCTCTGGTTCTGAGTGAAAAGGCATATCAGCACTCTAATGTTAACCACGTGTCTAAAATGAACAAATTTATGCACTGGACAACGTCTAATATTACTAAAACGGTAACGAATTCAATAACTATTGCAGAATGTTTGTGTTTATCTAGGTAAGACATGCGTGCAGGCATATAGAATCGAGCAAATTATAGAACATAGCTGTGAAAACTAGGTCTGTAGTTCAAGCACTTCTCCGATACTTCACAGTACAGTGGTGTAAACTTCCACTGTAATGGGGAAGGGCTGAGCTTCCGCTTCTCATTTACGGCCAAGGCACGCACACAGCAAATCTGAGAAACAGTAGATTAATGGTCGATTGGGGATCTTGAGTAAATTGAAATATGGTGAGCCATAGAACTTGGGGAAGCACGCGGTCTCGCATCATAAGATGATAAACCTCTTGATAAGGCACACTCCTCAGAAGTCGTCCTAGCCGAAGAGTAAGCCACAATAAAGAATTTTCTGAAATAGAGATTGAGATACTCTTGAGCTCCTAAGTTTCAATTAGGGATGAACGGGACGTCGCATAGGGAATTGTCGAGAAACAGTGGCACAGACACACACTTCAGTTAGGAAATAACAACACACCACAACGAGGGGAGCACACAACAGCTTAAGCACACACAGACACGGTCCTACACCTAACTACATCGGACCACATCATCCGCCAGCTAGACATTCAGAACTACTACATGCGATCATCGAAGCATTTCCAAACCATAAAGGTCTTTTGTTTGGGAACAGACACACAAAAAGCCATCAGACACACTCACGACTAGAAACAGCACACATCATACAAACAGAACACACACACACACAGACACAACACTACGATTGCTGGAATTATAGATAGATAAACAGAGAAGCGCTAGGCTCGTGTGAAAATAGAAGAAGTGAGTTTGTTGTTCGAAACTGTCGTACGGAGGGAACGAATCATGACGAATCGGACTCGCAATTGGCGGACTTTCACACAGGAATCTGGAAACAGCGCAACAATTCGGTTAATAAAAACGAGATATTCAGGAAGATCAAAGATGTCGGACTCCGGGATAGTTGAGAAGCGTACGGCATACGTAAGGGTCGAGGGCATCTCGTGGAAGGCCTCTGGGGGTGAACGCCGACCATGTTGTGCTTGGTATGGCTTCCGCTGTGGTGAGTGGACGTGATATCTGCGATTGGATCTAGCTCGCCAGATCGTGTCCTCCGCCTAGGGGAGGTGTCCGTCGTGTCAAGACGCTACGTAATGGAAAAATCCCAGGGTGTTCTGTTTTCGTGATGCTTCGTATCTCAGACAGGTATCGTGGATCATCCGCCAAATACGAGGCTTGCCCGTCCTCACTCGAGGACACTGAACACGTGACTGAAGAGGCTGAAATATTCCGCGCAAAATAAAACCACGTGATCACGAAAGTCATCGAATCGCGGTTTCTCAGCGGCAGATTCGCGCGCGCCAGTCACGTGACCGACGAAACAATGAGAAAACTAATTAATTGATCGTGTCACGAGAAAAAACGACCAAGCAACGTACGTTAAAATTCTGAATAAATGATGAAATTAATAGGAACGGAAGTGGAGTTCTCATACTTATAAGTGCACACTGAAAGAGAATAGGGAAACAATCGAACACACAGAAACGCACAATTCTCTGAGCTATGGACTGTGTGTTGAGCTATGACCGCTTTTGCTTACGGTTGTGTTAAACGGCTGGCGGTGTATAAACACGGATTGGGTTTTATTTCTTATCTTGTGAATATTCAAGCTTAACAACGTGCCACATTGAGGAAAAATAAGGACAACAACAAAAACAAACATCGGGATATAGCCTACTGGCAAATTGTGAATTCGTAGTGGTCTGGCTTGACGGTTTCAAGTTGCTTCCAGTTGTTTTTAGACTTTTTGTTTTGGTTTTTTCTTTGGGTTTCCACAGGTTTTTGTCAGGGGACTGATGCATAGCGGGAGATAAAGGCATGTGCTCGTGCATGAAAAGACCCAAATAATATCAGATGGTGTATATTTCCTCCACTGATTTTAATAAGAGATATCTTCCGCATTCATCTAAAAAATAAGGATTATTTAATCGATGAGGGTTTATCGTTATTTCGAATTTCGCTGAGGATACATTGTTTTTTCGGTGTTTATGGGTCCGGTGAAATCCAGGCTAAGTAACTCGGACACAATTATGTTTGTGGACAGTTGTGTAACAACGTGTATTGCATGGTAAATGGCCTCAGAAGTAGCATGTAGTTTAAGAGATTCTACAAGTTCGCTTCTAGTGTCTTTTGCCTAGTTCCAATATTATTTAAACTCGAGCAAGACCAAGCTCAATGCACAAGAATGAGGGCAGTGGGATGGATTCGCCAGCTGCTGGGTCATTTTTGGGTGGCTGGAAGAACAACACTGTCGATACGATTGGACAAAGTCACTTCCGGTGTACCTGAAGAACGGTGGCTTTGTAATGCGGCCGAGTCTGGATCTCATATTTACTGATGTATTCTGTCCTACTGGGATTTTGTACAGATAGACAGAGAGATAAACACTGTTCCACACGTTAACATTCACAAGATAGAAATCAAACACATCAATGTGCCAGTGTCAGATTAATCGTGTTATACACCGCATAAGTTTTAACATTCGCGGGTTTAACTGCGGATCTATTTTTATTTCCACAAATTAGGACTCTCTTAATGTGTCCTCTTTAAGATGGGATGTGGAAGAAGAGAACGGAATAAATAGTGGGGGAGGGTAGAGGATGGTTGATTGCTTGAATGGGAGGAATAATGAGCAAGTAATGGAAGAGGTGGATGGATTAGTGGGGAAAAGAGAGAAGAAGAGAAGAAGAAGGGAAAGAAGAAAAGAGAGAAGGTTTTCTTATATTGAGAATCCAACTGTATATATCTATATTAGTGTGAGAAACAAAGATTCCTTGTTTGGGTTCCACGGTATGGGTAAGTCTTCGGCTGAACGAGTGGAGTCTGAGATAATGAAAGGACAGAGCTCGCGCACGCCCGCTGTGTTTCATTTCAACAGGAAGAAGACATGTTAAGCAAGCGTACGCGTCATCCTCCGGTCCAAGGTGATGCAGACATAGCAATGTGCCACATGTTTTGTATGGATGCTCATTCGTTCGATAAGCCACAAGACAATGGTGAGATTTGATAAGAGGATAGGATACACGCTGTAATTGAAGGACGGGGGACTCGAAGTAAAAGGGGAAAAAATGAGTGAGACATAGGTAAGCTTAGGGCTACAGCGCGTTGGGTATGGGTTGATCCGGTGACGCTGTGGTAGGCCGCATTTATCGTGGTGTGTGAGGTGCCCATTGTGCTGAATCGATAGATCGTTGTTTGGTTGGCGTGTCAGAGTCAGGCCTGTGGCTGTAATCCTGGTTTTCGGCAAGGGTCCGTATTCTCATCAAAAGACACGCTCGAGCAAGTCTGTTCAAAACCTCTTTTTGCTCTCCCTGGTAGGGGCCGTTCTCAATCCTATTAACAATATTAACAGAGAAATGCGGTCACACCATTCATCATGCCTCACTTCAATTATACTAACTCGTGTTATTCATGACTGCATAGTGGAACCGACCGACTCCTCTCATGGTGTGCACCGCTTTCTCTGGGGATGCTTGTCGCTTATAAGAATATCTTAACCTCTTGAGGTTTGCAATCTTCTTGGACATCTTCTTTATGTTGAAAAGTGCTGCTTTTCACAGTTCTTTGTGTCTTTCGTGGTTTATTGGTTATTGCTCCTCATATCCTTTTTGGTGTTGTAGAAGCCTTTTCACATATCTTGGCCCATATGTTGACCCTATTTTCATCGAACACTGTGTTGTTGTTGTTGAGATGTAAACACTTCAAAAATATTTTATTTACCTTTTTTACTAACCTGTTTTCCATTTGTCATCTGTTGTTTTGTATGAGTGTGTGCATTGTGAAGTATGTACATGGATCCAACTCCTCTTCCCGTACGGAGAAGACCAATTTGCCATTTGTGGAGAGTTTGGTGTTACACACAGTGTAGCACGTGAGTTTACACTGTGTGGACTGATCTTTGTTTAGTGGCGTGGCCGAATTTTTTGCTCACCTGAACAAAGTTTCATCAAACTTTAGTGGGAGTGATCCGAAGCCCGGCCCGTGCAGGGGGCACGCCTGCCCGACGGTCTGCTGGACACCGTTGTTTGACCTCTCGAAGGAAGCCTTACATGGCAATCACTTAGTTTAGGTTGATCGGATGTGAGGCATTAATGTTTTTTTATGTCGGGTGTAAGTCCGTGGTTCGTCCACCGTGATCACTTGTTTGGGACGCTAATGCACAACTCTTTGTGTAGAACCACTGAAGGGATTTTAACAAACTGGTGCAAAAATGAACTGATTCGATTTAATGGGAGTTCAAAGGGTCAAGGTCACATGACTTTCAGCTAAAGGGAGCAGGATTTTCGTTGCTGTCTGTGTGATAATTGTTGAACTCTCGTGAAGGGATTTCGATGAAACTTTATTGCAGTAATTTTATTTTGATGCAAAGATCAACTATAAGATTTTGGGGTCAGCATAGTTCACTTTCGCTGAAGGGTAGAGATTTCAGTTTACATTGATATAATCTTGTTAACTCGCTAAAGCGATTTTTGACCAAACTTCTCAATCAATGATGGACAATGACACACGTACGGACGGATAAAATTTGGGTTTAAAAAGGTCAAAGACCAAAGGTCAAGTGCCCGTTAATTGAAAATCCGTGTGACTGCCAGGTCAAACACGTGGTCCGCAGATCGGGCAGGGTCTGCCCTGCACGGCGGGTTTCGGATCACCTCCCACTAAAGTTTGATGAAACTTTGTTCCAGGTGAGCTAA
>JAXMNL010000580.1:1797-12350 GCA_035128595.1 Eptatretus atami
GTTGTACATTATATTCTTATTCTGAGAACTCCGCCTCTGTGTTCCCCTTCCCCGATATTGTTACTAGACGGGCCCGTAGGGCGGGCCCGTTGGTGCGTTGCCCGTAGGTGAGTGGCCAGTATGTGCAGCCTCTCTTCTCTCTCTCTCTCTTCAAACCTCGAAAAGGCACATCTGGGTCCTCCCCAGCAAATATTCCTGGCAAGTTCAATCGGCAAAAGAATATAATAAAAAATAAATAAATAAATAAATAAACATTAATTGTTGATTGTCATTCTGATGTCAAAGCACCGTGTCAGTCATTTGGTCGACAGATAAATGGCGTAACTTGGGAAACCCGCTCGTCCGATCGATATCAAACCTCGAAAAGGCCACAGCTGTGGGTCCCTGCAATATTCCTGCAAGTTTCATGAGATCCGGACCGCGCGCGTCGTCGAGGAAACGGTCGTGTCACAGACAGACGACAGACAGACAGACACACAGAGATGCTGATTATAGATAGACTATAGGAACGGGGCCCGTAGACTGCGCCCGTATAGTGAATGCCAGTATGATGCAGCCTCTCTCTCTCTCTCAAAGCCTCGAAAAGGCAACATCCCGCCTTCTCCGGCAATATTCCATCGGCAAGTTTCAATGAGAATCGGGACCGGCGGTCGTCGAAAACGGCGGTTCACAGACAGACAGGACAGACGACAGACAGACAAAACAACAACACACACACAGAGACTTGCTGGAAATTATAGATAGATAAATAAATTCCCCTCTTGTTGAATGTACCAGCTCGTTCTTGTCATTTCTTGCCATGGTTTGCCATTGGTGCATATTGGGATTAGGAAGGCTGTTCCGTTAGTTGTACATTTGGACCGGCGCGGCTCTGTAACTCCGCTCGCTTACGCCGGATCAGATCATTACCTGCGACTAGATCGGACAGATTCGGCCGAGGTGTGGTTCCCCGGTATTTAGACTGCGCGTGTATTTAGGTATATTGAAATTTAGCAATTAACCACCCCATGCCGTCGAAAGAATTGGCGACCACGCGTCCTTTAGTGACCGTCGCTCCGAGTTATCCGGCGATGACGACCTATAATTCCGGGTGTTCGTGGAGCCGACTCTACTGCTCCCTCCAGCAGATGAGCTCGCCACCGATACCCGGCCTTCATGATACAATATATCGATGAGGCATATGTCCGGGTGCATTCATATCATGAGGCATGTAATCTCGGTGTAAAATAAACAATGAGGCATATCTCGGCGTGTAAAATAAAACAATGAGGCATATCTCGGTCGGTGCTGTTCGTTTACTTCATCCACTCCAACTGGATCTTCTTACAAAACCATCCTCACTCCATGATTAGACACTTCTTCAAACTGTTTGTAATTCCCCAGACTGTTCTTGTTGTTAAGTTAGTATAATAATCTGTTGAAAATTCCTGCCATCGTCGCTTTTCCTCACGACCACGTCCCGGTGCTGTTCCTCAATAACACCACACATTTTCTTCCTTGTCCTTTTCCACGGCCCTTCGCTTATTAATTTTTTTTTTTAAGTTTTGCTTTTATGCCTTAATGTGAAAACGAAATATGGGATATTAAAAAAACATATTTTCCTTGGTGTTGATTCGTGTTCGGTTTGGTGGTTGGATCCTGGGACCTGAGTTCAAGTTCGTTCTACAGCTGAATTAACACCAAGACGTTGATTAAGCCCGTCATGCCTTCCGAGGTCGGCAAAGGAGTACAGTTTGGCAGGAAAAAGAAGGCTGCACACGAAGGGAAGGGAATCAACGGAATTGATAATCTCGATGTGTGTGGCGCAGGCACGATGGCCCAATGGCCTCCTCCCTGACATTAATTATTATAAATCCTTGTCATCACCTCCCGAACCCTGATGAGACGAAATCGCCTCGCCGTTCACTCAGGTTTTGAGAAGTCAGAGGAAACCTCATTTGATCAAAGTGTGGAAAACGAAATAAAACAAAAGTTAAACGTTTTTTAAAAACATAAATTTTATGATCATTGGGAAATCGGATGTTCGTCATGTTCGCGATTGTGGAGGAGAATTTTTTAAGCACTGACGGACTCGAAGACGTTAAACCTGCCACATGACGCGCATGTCGGAGTGTCGGTACTAAGATTCTGCACCTTCTCTTCATTCTTCAGAAACATCAAACTGAAGGAATGGAACGTTTCTAACCAAGTCGCTTTCCTCTTCGTCGAATTCTATCAAGATAAACACCTGGTGATAAAAAACCTCCACCACGGGTTCTTCACTCTCGTGTCTGAACAAGCGCCATCTTGAGCCTTAATGGTTCAATCGACCGAAAAGTTCCCAATACCTTCAGAGTTCGGGCGATTAAAGACGCACACGCTTGTGGTGAAGATGTTTCCATGCGTGGTCGAAAAAAAGCGATCAAGATCCCACAGAGAGGCACATGAAGGCCAAGAGCCACAACACAGACGTTACTCGACGATCATCTTTAGACGAACTGAAATCCGTGCACTCGGGATCACGACATGTGTTGTGTTTGTTCTGTTTCCATGGTGACCAGAGTTCCTTTGCTGATTACAATTGCAAATTCCCGTTGTGAGAAGACAATTATCCAAAATTGAGAATTCTATGCTATAATTCCAGCCAATCTGTTGTGTTGTGTGTGTGTGTTGTGTGTGTGGCATGTGTCTGTCTGTCTGTCTGTCTGTCTGTTGTTGTTCTGCGACCGCCGTTTTCTCGACGACCGCCGTCCATCTGATTGTGAAACTTGCCAGGAATATTGCCGGGGCCCCGCAGATGTGCCTTTCGATGGTTGATGTCATTCGGACGAGCGCCGAGTTCCCAAGTTACGCGCCATTTATACTGTCAGAACCAATGACAAGACACGGTCTATGACGTCACAATTAAGGCTCTATTACTTTTATTTTTTTTTTGCACGATGACGATTGCCGATCTGATGAAACTTGCCAGGAATTATTACTGGGGACCCCGATGTGCCTTTTCAAGGTTTGATATTATATCGGATAAGCGTCCCAAGTTACGGCCATTTATCTGTGACAATGTACAAGGACACGGTGGCTATTGACATTCACGAAATGACGTCACAATTAATGTTCTTTATTTATTTTTTATTTTTTTTAATTTTTTTTTAGCAACGATGACGGTCCATCTGATTTGAAACTTGCCAGAATATTGCTGCGATCCGTCGGAGTGCGCTTTTCATACGGTTGATATTATGAATCGGATAAGCGGTTCCGCAAGTTACGGCCATTTATCTGATCGACCAATGACAAACACGGTGCTATTAACATCACGAATGACGTCCAATTAATTTCTATATTTATTTATTATATTTATTTTATTTGCACGATTGACGTTCCGATCGGATTGAAACTTTGCCAGGAATATTGCCGGGGACCCGCTGATGTGCCTTTTCAAGGTTTTGAATATTTAATCGGACGAGCATGTTCCCAAGTTACGGCATTTATCTGTCGACCAATATATCTGCGATGAGAGGGGGACGGAGAGGGCCTGGGGATGAGAGGGGGGATGAGAGGGGGAATGAGAGGGGAGCGGCGGTCGGACGAGAGAGAGGGCGAGGAAGGAGTGGGAGAAGGAAGGGCGATTTGGAACTAGGCGGGAGCAGCGGGCGACGAGAGGGGGGAGATAAGGGGCGAGAGAGGGAAGAGGGGGAGAGAGGGGGGAAGAGAGGGGGGCAAGAGAAGAGGGGCGAGAGAGGGCAGCGAGAAGAGGGGCGTGACAGAGAGGGGCGAGAGAGGGGATGAAGAGTTGGGGCGAAGAGAGCGGGGACGAGAGAGGAGGGATGAGAGTGGGGGGCTAGAGAGAGGCGAGAAGGCGGGAGCGAAGAGGGGACGAGAGAGAGAGGCGAAGAAGAGCTGGCACGATACGGCACGCCCCTACGGGCCTCGTTAACTAGTTTTAAATAAAGTATACAGTTTCTAATCTTCAGAACTGTCGATCGATAAAAATGAGAGGAGGTGGGAGGGCGTGTGAGGGATGGCCAATTAATTTATTGTCTATCTAAAGCTGAGCTTGGGTGGGGGTGGGGCGGATTGGCCAATTAAGTATTGGTCATCCTTAAGGCGAGCTCAGTGAGGACGGAAACTACCTGAAACATTTTGAGTATGTTTTGGACGTTTTCGGGAATTGTATCGTTCATTTTATGAGTGTTTTAAAGAAATCGCGGCTTTCGCGCAAAACAGGAGCGTCACGCCTAGGATAGTTGTAGAGCCGCACGTTCGGGGCCCCTTTAGCGACCAAAATGGCTTCTTTCACCTTTATAACTATATCGCCGGATGCCTGACGTTCAGGGGCCGATTAAGCTGTTTGGGCGGCCGTGTTCGGGCTGCTGTGTGGGCGGCCCCTTCTAGTAGTTTTTATTTCAAACTAAATTTGCAGTGTATTTTTTTATTTCACCATAAAGAAAGGAACTTAAACGTAGATCTCACATAAACATTGTCGGATAAACACATAAACATAATAAAAACTTTTCGAAGGCTTTTACGACTAGCGAAATCGCGAATTAGTGCAGAAAAATCCATTTTACGCAAGAATGTCCTCTCACAATTAAACAAAGAAAGTAACTTATAAGTATATACGTTGATATCACATAAATATGTGGATAACACCTTAAACATGTATAAACATGCATAGACCTACGGAAAACAAAGTTCTTATATTATCCATGTTTAATATTTTGAGTATAGTATTTATATTTTTTAACATCGGAAAAGGAAAACCTTTCTGCAAAATCCAATTATTTCTCTGGGAGCTTGTGAGTGGGCGGCCCCTTTGGGGCGACCCTGTCAGCAACACTCTGAACATGCCTTTAATACGGGCCTGCTGACGTTATTACCTGCACGATGAGGTGGTGTGAATTTGTGTGACTTTGTGTGGTCGAGGTGATGAGCGAAAAAGGACAATCGCGCCGCTGCCTATATCGATTAACATTAGGCCTTACGGCTGTTGATGCAGTTTCACTCTACCGGCTCTCACGAACAAACGCGGGAAAGATATGTTCGGAATTCGGCGCCCGCCGGCGATGCGAACGACTCCACGTGACTCGAAAATCGCGGCACGTTCTCGCCCCACCGGACGGACAATTCAGTGTGACCCTCTTGGAAACTATCGCCAAGAGGCTAGTCGACGGTGGCATGGTTTAACCGTCACCACAACCAGTCCGTGCTGTCACCTCTTGCGCAAAATAGGGTAGAATCGCCGAAAGTCGATATAACCTAAGTACTCGACGGGAACCTACCGAGGGTTGTACCACGCCACAGGGCACTGCCGGACACAACCGCTTAAGCGGCTCGTTCCGTGCTACTAGGAATAACCGAGCGAGTTATCGTCGACGCTTGACGGTTCAGATTAATTATCGGGCCGTATTAAGCCCACTGACGAACCCTTATACGTGAAAGGCCAAGATGGTGACCCAACGAAGAAAGACGCAGCGAAACGGGGAACAATTCAACACAAAGCACATTTATTTCACACACACGCGGATGCACACATTACAGCCATTACAGTAATCACAAATGCACAGCTATATCAAATGCCAGAGTTAACAACCGAATACGCGTACACACGGCAACACTTATTTACAGTTCTACTTTAGGGACCGGCGCCAACACACAGATTACTCAAAAGCAAGAAAAGCCACCCTCATAGGCAACGGCAGAATGGGCCTGAGGCCAAGTATTTGCGTTTGGACTGCAGCAGCGGCCAGGTCGCGGGAACTCGGGGAATCCTACCCGCGTCTCTTTTGACGAGCCGCAAATGGTCGCTGCGCGGCGGATTGCCCCCAACTTCGTTGCCTCTTCGCGGCGTTTCGTTGGCACCGCTTGGAGTGGGGTGGAACGGGGCCCCCTTTGTGCACTCTCTCAGCGCAGGGGGAAAGAGGGGGGATTTGCTTGATTGCCCTGGCGGAGGAGAATGGCTTTGCTGCTTGGGTCCCGCGACGATGCGATCCCGCCGCCGACCTCGTCGCCGACCGCCGTCTTGCCCTGCCTCGGACCCGAGCTCCTTGGCCTCCTCCACGAATCTCCTCACACACGCCGCCGCTGACACGTCGCCCGATGACTCTGCCAAACTCTCTGCTGTCTGCCTCTCCTCTCTGCACCCGACTCGGACTCGGACTGACTCTCCACTGCCTTGCGCTCGGCTTATTCGGCCGGCTGGAGAACCAATATGCAGATTTCCGGATCAGGATAGCTTCAGGGGCGGAGGCCACGCTCGCCCATTGGCCGGATGTAGTGGGGCAGTGTTAGCAGTTCCTGATCGAATTCTCTCTCGAAAGGCGCTATTTGCACTCGCGGCTCGGTGGTATCGCGGAACGAGCCCAAGACAGCCGAACGCCTCAGTGTTCACAGGTGGTCGGGAATGGCCGTTAGCAGGAGAGAGGTGAGGTGGTGGAGGTTTTTGTGTGGTTTGATGGTTATGCCGGTTGAGTTCAAAATAAAGATAGGACAGAAAAACAAACTGATCAAAGTGTCGCAGCCCGAAGGACACATTAATTCCCTCTAACAACGGTTTGGGGCTAACTATACATGTACTAAAAGATACCTCACCTACGGACCTGAATGGTGTGGTTTTTGCGAATTTCTCACAGCCGTAAACACTACCCCCTCCCCTTTTACAGACTCGTCCCGAGTCAGTTCAAATTCTCGTTGTGCCATGCATGTTTAGTTCTCCCCTAGTAGCGTTTGAACCTTCGATTCCTGGGAGTGCGACATTCATGGTTATTCGTTGCCCCAAAATAAAAATAACCGAGGGCTGGCTAATACTAACTAACACAAACCAACTCATACGACGACTTAAATAAAATTGCCGGGGACGCTAGACAGACGATTGCCGGGGCGCACTCATATTTACAGTACACAAACTTAACACTTTAACCTTATTAATTTACACTACTCATGGCCAGGATCAATGGACTCTGCAGGAGGCAAGCAAAATCAACCGTTGAACCGGCGCACGTGGCCGCCACTGCAGGCCCGTGTTGTAGCTGCCAAACAGAGACGTTCCTGCAGCTTGCCAAACTTGTTTGCTGATGATCCTGGCGGCACCATGGCAAGAACAAGGGGGGGGGGGGCAAAAGCAAAATTGAACGCGGGCTGGTGCACATGCGGCAGTGCATGCGATTGGCAAAGGCAAGACAGGCAAGGCATGGCATGACAAGGCCGCGTAGCCAAACACAGCGGCAGATGAACTGGCCGGGCACAGCCTTGAAGCAAAACACAGCCGGCAGTTGATGATGGACCGGCACAAGGCCCCACAAGAAAACAGCTGGCAGACGATGACGGCGGCACAGGCCTTGCAGCAAAACAACAGCTGCCCGATGAAGTTGGCCAGGCCTTTGCCTATCAAAGTGGAGTTGGTGGAGGGAGTGTGTGGTGGCTGGCCACTCAGAAGCGGGCTCGACCTACCTACGGTTCTCCCTCCCAACCTATCGCCTTTGCCTGGCACTGTCTATAACCCACTCCCTTAATTTTGTTAAAAACCCATTTAGCCCAACTAATTTTTTTGTTGTTTGATGTTTAATCCTACTTCCCCACTATTAATTTCGTCCGCCTAAACCCCGTTTATGTCCTTGTTCGGCTAACCTATCGTCCCCTAGCCTACTCCCAACCCCCTACGTTCCCTTCCGATGGAATGAGGAGAGCTAGCGTCATTTTGTCGATGCCCAATTCAAGCCTCAGGATGGCCTCCCAGACGTCAGCCGATCTTTAACCCATGGTGTGTCCAGCGGCCCACAACGATAGCGAAGGGAGGATGCTGCGGAGGCGACATCTCCTAATCTACCCCTAACCATTTAACCTTTTAAAACTACCCCCGGGCTTCAAAAGCGGCCTCTCGCTTAGCTATGTTCTAACCAACCCAGATTCGTCGGCCTTTTTGGTGTCCTCACAATTTCGGCCTCGCCCCCAATTTTCTTCCGTTGCCCTCAACGGTCTCATGGCTGGGCGCGTGGCTCCCTGGCCAGGCACGACCCTCTGCCGATTCTCCGAATGGCACCCCCGGGGCACTACACTGCCTCCGAGCCTACCAGGCCCCTAAACACCGGGGAGTGACCCTCCATGGCGACTCCCTGAAACGCGCACGTGGCAGGCTGGCTTCCCAGGCCCCTTTCCGAGAGATCACCCGTTGCCCACAAACACTGCCCAAGCGGCTAACGGCGCTCGGGCCCTCGCATCATGCGAGGCGCACCCGTGCCCACTACGCTAACCCGGCCCCCCATAGGGCCCTTGCCTACCACGGCGACTAGCCGGTGCCCGTACCATCAGCGATACTCACCTTTCGCAGCCACGCTCCCAGCCCGTCAACAGAGCTCCTGCACCCCCAAATGGGTTTTCGAGCCTACACTCCCACCAACAGCAAAACGACCTCCATTTTGTCAATTTTGACTAACCCAGGCTTAACTCACTACACACTGACCCCGGAGTCCCTGGCGAATCTCTCCTCCCCCCAATCACTCATCGCACCATGCATTCCACATTCGCTCCACTTCACACAGGACCCCGCTGGCCTCACTCATCAATCATGTCACAACACAACTCACCAACTCTTCGACACACACGCTGAACTCTGCCCGTCCTTCTCACTAAATCCCCTAACTAACTCGTGCTCCCACGTCGTCCTAAACTTACAGCACGTCCTTTTAACACTACGTACTAAGGCTACGTCCCCTCTACACATCACTGTCAGTCACTGTCTTCAACATTAATTCCCATCCTAAATCATTTTCCAACCTAAATCTCATTCTACAATCCCTCTAACTAATTCCATTCCACGGACTCCATGAGGAATACCCCTGCCCAAAGTCCGGTCTAGCTAACCGACTAACCCTTCCCCCTAATATGTCATCTGCTGCCCTGGCCAAAGGGGGTCTTCACCCTTGCCCAGGGAATCCTGTTCACCGGAAAGCGAGGCTTGCTTTTGTTAAAAAAAAAAAAAAAATTCCAAAATTGCGCACCACCAGCGCGGCAAACTCGCAGGCTCGCGCACTTTGCACCTGCCGTTACGTCATGCAGCTGCCACGTGTATCTCGTCCCTCTTGGACGTGATCACACATCGGTGACTGGTTACCTCCGGCAGGATTCACCCTCCTGCCGCGATTCCGACCCACACGTGCAGCCATGACGTTCACCCTGCGCACACAAACGCAAAAACCTCGCACTCAGGGTTCCCACATCGAACACATTGTGCTCTTGCCCGTGAGCTTAACACTAAGCCCGCGTTGAGAACCCATACCGCGTCCAAATCCGTCTACCTGCCTAAACTTTGTCCGTCCGCGGGATCGCAAATCCACCGCTGGCGTTTCCGGACCGGTTTCACTCCGAAGCGAGCACGTGGGGCCTCGTGCGTTGCACAGCACGGACCTCGCGCTCGCCGCTGGGTTGAACCCGGCACCGTCCCCATTCCAGCTGACGGCCGTACCCGGCCCTTTCTCTCTGATTGCAGTCTCCGTCCCATTCAAACCACGCACACCTGCGTGTTACGACGCACAGACTCCATGACATTACACTCACACCGGGAGACGCGGCTGCATGTTCACACCATGCCCACCGTCATCTCCCTTACGTACCCTCTCTCACACACACGGTCTCCCTTCACACACCGTGCCTTACTCCACACACCGTCCATTTCCCTCACAAACCATACCACTCACCACACGCGGGGGCACTCGCCCGCGTGCCTCATCCACAGCACGGCGTGCTGGGAAGCACGTTACTTCGGCACATTGCCACCCACCACTCACACACGGTTTCCTTCCACACACGGGGACGCACTCAACACCTTGCCACCACACACACCGGGGACAACCACACGGGGATTGTGCCACCCGCAAGGGTTTCCGGGCCGTCTATACCCCCAAAGCTCGGCGTACACCGTCCACAGCACTCGTCCCCTCGAACCTCGCAAAGCCACGACCGAACTCACGCCTGGTCGTGAAATCCGCCTTCAGGGGGCATACTCCCTCCCTCGTCCTGGAGGGAGGGCCATCCAGTTTGCTCACAACCGGTCTCTACCCACTTCCGCCAAGCTCCCCTTCATGGTCCTTCCAGACCTACCTCCCGTGGTGGTGTGTGGTGGCGGGTCTTTAGTCCCGGTCCATTCACCCTCAATTCTCCCGTGTCTCCACTATTTTTATTTCCGTCTCTCCCTTTTTCCTCCCTCGTCACGGTCTCCGGTTCCACCCCAATTATTTTTCCCTCTCGCACCGGTCAGTTGGCTCTCTCCGTCACCTCACACTTCTCGCCTCAGACAAGGTCCCCCGGAATTAATTTGCCTCACCGCCTCCACTGCCCTGACAACCGGTTGCACCCCCTCCCAGGTCGCGCTCCCACACGTCTCTTGTTGAATGTACCAGCTCGTTCTTTGTCATTTCTGCCATTGCTTTGCCACGGTGCGTATTGGGGATAAGGAAGGCTGTTGCCGTAGTTGTACATTTGGATCGGCGCGGCTCTGGTAACTCCGCTCAGGTACGCCGGATCAGAGTCATTACCTGCGACTCAGATCGGACAGATTCGGCCGAGGGTGTGGTTCCCCGGTA
>JAXMNL010000580.1:21942-40845 GCA_035128595.1 Eptatretus atami
AAAGAGAGAGATGTGAGAGAAATACGATCATAATAACGCACCACATCGCCTCCCTTTCTTCCCTCTCACCCCCCCCCCCCCAGCCTATGCCCACAGCCGCATCATTAGTGGAGAACCTGGTAATGAAATGCATACAGCATTCGTTCAGCGAAAAACAGATTTTCCAGTCAGGCTGGTTCTCACATCAGCTCAAAAAGCATTGATTGCCCGGAATTTATTCACCAACTCCTTTCGATACAGTCAATGTCACCACATTAAGCTTTTCGTCCATCAACGATCCTGGTATCATGTGGGGTAGAAGACCATGCAAGAAAAAACAAGTTCTCACCTTCCGAAGCAAACCTTGCGTGAAACATCACCACCCACAAGCTCATAACCATTGTACATGAACAAGGAGAGCCAGGCTAACAGGAGGCAGCTGTGATTCTATAATAACACCTCATCATCTTCCAAAGCTGAGGAACTGCAGCTCTTATTCTCTTCAATCCTCCCTCCTAAGAGAGAGTCTGCCAACAGCTGGACAAAGCAGGAGTTTTAAAAGCCGTGCACACAAAGGCCAGGTCCCAAAAGGGCTTACCCCCTCCCACCCCCCCCCAGCCACCTCTTTTAGTGGCTCCATACAGGTTCTCACCTGGTTCACCAGGAGAATGTGGTTTCTACCCAGTCACCACACCCCATAAGAATTTCTCACGCCAACTCTACATGTAGCTGGATGGAGATAACCACTGGTGATATACTGGAACACACTTTCATAACGCTGCAAGTGAAGCACATTAACCTGTCCCCAAAAGATGGCAATCAACTATCACCAATTCTCTTTCTTCGAAGAATGCAAGCCCAAAGAACAATAAGTTCAGTCTCACACTTTCTGGAAATATAAAAAAAAGTAATAGGATCAAAGGCATCCCATCTGGGTTTCCAGAGAACTGAAGATTCTGAGCGCACTGAGGCTACCAGGTGTACAAAAACATAGCGACCCATGGACTGCCTGTGTTTCTTGCCACCTCACATATCTTTAAATGCTCACATAAAACAGTACAATCCTTACAAAGGCTGATTTCGTCCCAATCGTTCCCCTGATCCATCTTTACGCGGTTATTCTAGTTTCATCCTTGTTACACATTACAGCAAATAAGCAGAGAAAAAATGACAACATGGAGAAACATCGAGACGTTAGCTCACTTTGTTATAATGATTTTGGAAAATGAAGAACAAAGAATTTGCAGAAGAAACGTTGGTTAATGAGAAGCAAGTTCGATAGCATGCTGCAGCTTCCTCGTAGGTAAGCATAAGCAATTAAGAGCTCGATTCAAAGTCTTGACATGGAAAGAAAATTATTGTTCTCGAGCACCACCTGGTGAGATGGAAGTTTGACATTTCATTTGTAATTACTAATTGAGATTTCAACAACCGCAGACAAAACGAAACAAAAACTTTTAAACAAAATAGTTTTATTAATCAGAAAGGAATTTCCAGTCTGAATGAAAAAAAACACTGCAGCAATGATATGACGTCAACGAAGCCTAAGATTTACACACTCAGCCTGAGCTATCTAACCCAGCAGGATGAGTTGTGTGGCACTGGACATGGACATGACGCCGACCTTAAACGTCCCACGCAACACGCAACAACCATTTCCTGCCTTCTCATTGGTGTCTGCGAGTAAGGAGTGTCACAATGAGACAGTCAATCAGAAACATTCAGAAACGACTCTGTATTTGGTCGAATGTCCGATAAATACTCCGAGGTACAATACAGCGGAGACTCGAACTGGTAAATCTCCTCACTATAAATTGCGATTCGGTGTTTCACATGAGGGCGATGATTACAATGGATAGCACGCATCAGATAGTACGGAGGACTGCGAAGGATGGTTGGTGGATGGTAAGACCAACGATGTCCTTGTGAAAGAACGAGACGCACCTCAACCATCTCGTATTGGCAATCAACACCATCACAAGAAGTGTACGTGCTGCTATGCAGTGCCCATTACGTTGGAACTCATTTGCCGACTCGAAAGATTGCAGCGAGTCAACACCTGTTGTTATTTCAACAGGTGACAGGGCTGAAACCAAGGATCGAAGAATCTGAAGACAGCCACTTAACGTTTAGCCAACACCTAGGTTTATAAACAGTAGGACCAAAATAAAATTAAAAAAAGATTTTTTGAAAAGTGTGTTTTTGATTTAGCATTGCTAAGTAAGATTGTCAGATGAGATACAAAATGTCCAAGCGATCTTGGAGCTGTCATAAAGACAAACAGAAAAGACAGAATCAAAATAAAATATATAAATTAATCCCCCCACGTCCGACCAATCACCCTTTCTATCTAAATCGCACCTTTCATCGCTCACCAATGAGAATAACTCACGTTAACCATTTTTCCATTCACGCTTCAATCAAATCTCTGAAAAAATCACTTCAATGTTCTCAAAGACTCCTTTCACCGATTCGTTTTGAACTAGTACAATCTCTGGCGCAACACCAACGAATAACAGTAAAGAAGAAACATAACTCAAATCAATTAACTAAAGAGGTTACTTGAACTATAAGCACGCCAGGGTGGTAAAAGGAAACTTAGATGCCTGCCCCAAATACAAGGGGTGAAAAAATTTGTGGAACAGACTTGAGGCTGTCACTCTGAAAATAAATAAAACAAATCACGCATGAGTCTCCCGCTGTGGTTGCTCTGCCCAAAGGGAGTAATCTGCCAAGCAGTCCATAAGGATTACAATTGGTGACTGCTTTTCCTCCAATCATCACACAGGAATGGTGTAATTTTCAGAGTCCCAGAAAAAACTCGATTACTCTTCTAGGACATAAACATGACAGAATATTAATGTAAAATTAATGCATATTGGTACCACACTCAGTCCATGCCAAAGCCCCCTACAAAACACTGATGGAATCCCTGCATGAAACATCAATCAACAGCGAAAAGTCCGTCTCGTGCGAGTCATCCAGTTGCCTGTATGATCGGTGAGCCGCGAATACAACCGAATGTCAGATAGTCGTGGCCCCGTGATATGCCTTTCTAAAATAAAACTAGGTTTGTCAAGATGCAGCCAAAGCAGTCGGTCAAGATCCTTCACACACCACAGAAGCCGCACAAGTATCCCGCATCGTCCTTGCCCAGCTATTCCCGCATGCATAAAACTGTGCAGGACCACCCAGTCTCTAACCACACATGCATAAATAAACCACCAAGACCGGAGCCTGAGCCTAGCCCCGTGGGAACCCCAGCCGTCCAGCATTCTATCCCCTTCAGGTGAAGCCACAGTGATGCGAGTGCTGTTGTACCTTCCCATCTGCATGGAATACTCCTCACCAAGGCATGCCCGTGCACCACAACATCCACCCCTTCAACACCTTGCGGAACAGAATGGGACCTACCTGATAGATGGCGGCATCCCTTGCACTCCAGTGACCAGCCATCCATCCAGCTACCCTCTTCAATTCCTCCCATGACCTCCAGAGCTTAGCCGGTCTGGCCCAGCAAAATCAACCAGTCATCACTCACAGTCACCACATGTCTCAAACCCTTTCCATTCTCCAAACCCTCCTGGTTACCTCTCTACTCTACTTGCTCATGCAACCTTACTCCTCCTCTCAGCCACCACTATCCCCAATACAAGTCTGGCGAGTCTCCCAAAATGAGCCAATAAGGTCAGCCAAGTACCTGGGCGATACGACTTCCACTCCGTCCGACCCACGTGACATCGACATCAACTTCGCAATAGACACGCCTATCCTAAAGCGACGAACCGAGAGCCCGCACAGGCAGTCTTGATAACGGCGGAGCACCAACCAACCTCAACGGACTTCCAATTACCAATGAGGACAAGAACCGAATGCCCCCAGGACCAGAATAATTAATCAAAATGCAGGCGCAAGAGGAATACACGAAGCAACACGTATTAAAAATGACAACAACCCATTTCCCCACATACTCTGGCCAGGGAAACATCGACAACAACGAGCCCATAATACCTCGCTCACCAAAGGTGGACGGAGGTAGTTTTCACCCTGCCGTGTCCTGCTGGACAGAACTTAAAAAGTTGTGGAGCAGATTTGAAGAAACTGTGGACAGGTTGGTATGACAAGGAGGAATTGATTTAATTTCGTAAGACCAGACAAATCTAAGAATTTCGTATTCTCAACCAATAAATCAGCGAAAACGATAGCACAATATTCTAAAAGTAGTGACAGATGAACAAACGTGTGGACAGCGGTGTGGGAACAAGAAAAATTTTTGATTGTGAAAGCAAATCCAGATCTAACAGAAATTTCGAATAAATCTCACAATAGAATGGGGCCAAAAACAATGTACACACGAAAGTCAGAGTGTGGATATGACAAAACTGGTGGAGAGATGGTTAGCTACAAACAAGCCAAATCGATTTTGCTCAGTCACAGACCGGCTAACCGTGGATACAAACAGGACGTTAACCGACGGAGGATACACACCCACGAGTGCCACAGTTATGATGCTCTCGGTCCGTCCGTCTGTGTTCTCCTCTTCACTCGTCGCTCTTCGTCTGCTCCGGTCTGTCTCTCTTCCTCTCTTCTCTCCTCTCCCTCTCCTCCTCTCTCCTCTCTCTCCCCCTATGACACAACCTCAGAGCATCAAATGTCAAGCACTCGACAAGGTGCAATGTGGTTGCCTGCTCCAACACAATCCCGATAAAAATCACTATCCTTAGGGCACAACACACACGCAAGTAAACAGAGGGAAACACAAGAAAGAAACATGATCCTGGCGGTCACTGCAGGATGACGGGTCCTGGACACTCGCAGAGATGAAGGCTACTGCGTTCCATGTCGCAGCCGAGAAGCAGGCAAAGCATGCACGCCGGGAAATGGAGGGTGAAGAAACGAAAGGAACTCCTAAACCGAGTCGGAACCCTAAATCGATCGGGACCCGAACTCTGCCACGCTCTGCTTCATGATCTCGGCCAACGGCTCACGATGACATGCACGCCCCAACGCCCTCCACCACAATGGGCATTGCCCATGATGGTGGAGAACGGCCCCCCCGCCCCCCCCCTCACATTTGTAAATAAATGCGTAATGCGCGGTTGAGGAGAGGACCAACCATGTAAGTGATATTATAATGTGACAAGAGGGAAATGTCAGAAAACATTGTGTGAAAAGATAGGGCAATAGAAATTAATTCTTAGACCCGCGAAAAGCAGGAACAACTCACACAAGGATGCTGAGGATGGTCAGTGAAAAGCGAACAGTGAAGGTAGAATATTATTTGACCGGTTCCTGTCAATCCGGCAATGTGAAAAAGACCAAAAAAGGCAGAATGGACAAAGGGAGAAAAGGGCTCAGAAAGAGGTTATGGTAGAAAAAAGAATCCAGGATTGCTGCAGCAATCAGGGGAATAGAAAAGGAGAGCAATCTGACAAATGTCGAAAACTCAATCCTCCTGTACATTATCATTATTAAAAAAAACCTAACAAAGCCATTATAACCGGCATGATGACGGGTACCACAAGTCCGCCTTAGGGATACACAAGAGACTAAAATCATAAGCGCAAAGTTCGCATCAGGATAAGCGTGCCAAGAAAACATATTTAAGGTAAACAAACAAGCCCTGCTTGGAGCGCGCGGAACAGACAGTACAACGTGGCGCACAAAGCGTCAATTCCATACTGGGAACAATTCAAATAATTAAATAATCGGCGCCAAACCGCGTGACCGATCAGGTTGAAATTAAACTGTTACATGTCAGGCTAAATACAAATTGAAATTTCTTATATACAGCAGCGTCCAAGAACATTAATTAATATTATCCTCAATCCAAGATGGGGCCAAAACAGAGTGACAAGATTCACCACGTGTACAAACACGATGTAGAAGAAATGCAAATTTCGCTTTTTCGCCAGTAAGCTTCCAGAGAAAAACATTATTTCATATTTCTCAAACAACAGCTGCCAAACTGGGCCGGATCCGGTACATTTTCAAACCCTCATTCCGCATGACTGTCCACTAAAAGGTGATTTCACATTTATATGCAGTAGCCAGAGTAAAACATAATTCAATTTCCTCATCCACATGGCAGCCACAAATGCGTTGTACTCAAAAGGGGGAGAACATTTATTCGCAGGAGGCGTCAATGGTGGATTTCGCCTGGACGGTTCGGCCTTTAAGAAAAAGACGTTAAAGTTAATTCAATCACAAGATGGCTAGGGGGGGCTGACAACATGTGACTATGACACACAAATAGATTCTGCTCCAACTCGGTAAGAACAGTTCTGAACGTGTTAATCGTAAAGGTGCGTTTCTATCAAGATGCGCCAAATCCATATGACTCTGACTCATAATTTTACCACCGCAAGCATGAGAATGATAATTAAAATGCGATCGTCGTAAGCGGTCCAAGAAACATTATTAATATTCTTAAATCAACATGCGGCCACCATGGACTATCAATCGACAAAACAAAACTTATACGCCTACCTGCCGAATAGTCGAAACTCCCCTTCGTGGACCACCCTCGAGAAGAAAGAGTGACAGTTAGGTTTTTCAGATGCCGCCAAACATGTACCGATCGAGAAAAAAACAAAACTAGAAAGGCCCATGGAAGATATGGAAAGTCGTCTCAACTGCTCCGTCGAGAAAAATTTAACATTATTCACAATCAAGATGCTGCGAACCATGGACCTAACACATCAAAATTAAATCGCTTCATCGTCTGACCTAACAGTTGGAAGTCTGTAAATCGATAAGTCGGTTTTATCCAAGAATGGCCGCCAAACCATGTGACTCAGAAAATGTTGCCACTATGCGACTATGGAGCAAGGCAGTTGCAAATTGTCGCGTCGATGCTCAGATCCAGAAAAACATTATTTAATATTCCTAAAACCAACATGCGCCAAACCGTGACCTCAATTCGAATTAACCAACGACATCGATACAAGTCCGAATAAGTGTGAAATCACCTTCATGGACCAGCCCTTTCTGGAGAACAAAGTTTGAAGTAGGTCAAAGAGGCCCGCCAACAGACCAATCAAGAAAGAAATAACAAACTGAAAGAGACCTGGGAATACGTAAATTCGCCTCAAGCGTTCAGCCTGGAGAAAGAAGATTCTTAAAAAACACAAAAAACAAGATGGCGGCCGAATACGTCACATGTACGTCAAAAAAACATTTGAAGATGAATTTTCCTGTGATGACGCGCAGAATTTTCACGTTTTCCTAACTAAGCGCGTTCTACGACGAATCAACGTAAGATCGCTCACATATGACGCAAGAAAAAACACGTCCCCAAGAGCTTAAAAAATACAAACGAAAAATTCTTCCAATGCAAAGTTCGAATACAGATGTCAAGTTTATCCTTTTCAAGATCGACCGCAACCACGACCAATGATCAAATTAAACAGTATGAACTAACAAAAAGATACAACTATGGTGCAAATTTCCTGTCGATCGGTCTTATCTCCCAGAGAACGAATTTACGCGAAAAAGTGCAACATGCCGGCGAAAGAAAATAATAAGAATAAAAAACAGAAGAAAAACAAAGGACCGCTTCTTTACTGGTACCGCTAATAGAAGGACTCGTGGAGCATACCGCCGCACATAAATCTGACCATGAAAAATATTGGGTCCAATCATTTGAAATATATGCAAACACAGTATTCTTTTGCCATTCTCAATGTGACAATCCTGAAAAATTCAGTGCAGATCCGATTCAGATCTTCACCAAAATCGATCAATCGTCTGTCAACACAACCTGTCACAAAATTCATCGCAGCCACAACTTTGAGTACTTACACAACAGACACACAGACAGACAAACACCAGAAAGGGTTGAAAACACAACCCTCACCTCGGTCGAAGTAACAAACAAACACAAACATAATCGCTAATGAAATTCAGGGGTGTTCATATAAGCAACACAGTCTTACCTTATTCGCAACAATAGATAATGAGTCTTAATAAATTCAGGGATAAGAGGGGTGAACTCCAATGAATTACACCCGGAGGACAAGAAGCGCCAAGAAGACCCTGATGAGGTATGGATAACGGCCTGTAAGGTCAGCCCGAATTGAAAAAAGGCAGAACGCTATAACCCTTACAGAAACTCCCCTGACAAGAGTGCAAAAAGATATCGGAATCACCTACAGCAACATTCCATTGAGCAGCGAACGAACCTCCAACCAGACCTTCAGCCAAATAATATTATATATGAAATCCCTAGCTAAATAAGATGAAATTGTTGTTACATAGATGTAAGCTCACATGCGCTGAATACTTCTGGCTAAAGGTAGTAACAAACATGTCAGAAGCTAAAACACTATTACTTTTCAGTTAATCAATAAGTTAATGACGATTTATCTTTTATCACCTCAAACCATTAAGCAACTGAGAAATCATCACGACTAATTAAGTGCAGAGTAAAATGACTTATGTTTTTAAAAAACTGCAAGGGAAGGGGAGGCCTGACTTTCTCTACGGCGTTCAAGACTCCCCACCCAGGGACTGTCATTCAGACGAGATATCAGTGAACCACGGGAATAGATTGAATCATGGACGATGGGACTTCAGGAGCAACATTTCTAGTTAACACAAGATGTGGCACAAGTCAACATACTCCTCAAGGCACATCCGCTACAATGCAGCGATAAATGAGCAAATGGGATCTATAAGTCTGGTCGATAGATTTCAGGTTCGTAATGATACATCACCCTCTAAGCACTTCTGATTAACAGTCAATACTGCGCAGACAAAGGGTTTGAAAGTGCAAAGAAGGCATCTGTTTCGCATTCCAAAGTTATAAACAATTGAAAAATAATTAAAACAAAAAAATAAACAAAAGTCAAAATGGTAAAAATCGATTAATTAAGAATTAAAATAAAATAAAAAATTAATGCAGGAATTTACTGCATTGACAGCGTGTCTATCAACCGACTGACGAACACATACATGAGTTCTCAAGCGGTGTATGTCCTTTATGACATCCTAAAAAAGTAAAGTTTCCTGTTTGATTATATTCAACGTGTTGAGACTGCATGGCAGCAGACAGAGAAAGATAACTATCTCATCAACCTGCGCATGTGCGATAGGGACAAATTCGAGAGAAAACTGTTAGGGCAGGGTTTGTTTCCATTCATTTCCATTTGTGTTAAAAGAATAAACTAAATTTAAATAAGTTCCTTCCGATATAAACTGGCATTACAGACAACGGGACGGCAATAACAATGCTAACCCCTTCACTTGCGTGCGTGGGTAATAAATGACTAGATGACCGAGTAAGCACATTAACAATAGCCTACTGATATGGTGATTTAGAACACCAACAAAAATTGTAAACAAAACCATCATTGTTACTATCGGTTTCTGGAATGAAACAATTATAAACAGGCAATTCAAAACCATCCATGATTCTACCTAAGCTTTTTGTTTCAGCAGACCGATAGGACATAAACGAGCAGAGCAGCAACAAACAGCAACACAAACATCCGATAGAATCCCAGGTTGTGTTTTTTCCAAAAGGTACAAATCTGTTGGTCTAAATGAAAAAAAACATCAGAATGTTTCTCCGTTCCGAAGGAACAAAAAACAATTCAAACAACTGGAATGAATTATTTAAATGATGTCATAGACAAAGAACCCACTCGTGAAGCAGAGGATGCTGGAGAACCCTTTTTTATATAACTGAAGAATAAACATAACACGGCATTGTTGAAAGGAGGTTCATGCGAAATACCTGCAAAAAAACATGTACAGTCAAATTCACTGGACAAAAGTATGAGCCACCTAGCGCAGTATTGTGGAGCACTTACAGATGGTGCGTGCTTAGGGTAAGGGATCTCTAACAACTTTGCCATGAATGAGAAAACTTTGCCCACACATGAAAATGAACCAGTTCGCAAATGGACGAAATCTTCAAGGTTGCCGAAAAATGCAACTGTTCAAGTCAGACCTGACTGGGTCACAAAACATTTATTGTTAAGAGCCTTCCAGTGTGGCGTTGTTTGTCTCAAATCAATGTCCTGCGAAATTAAGTCCTACCAGTTCAGCTCAGCTCAGCTGACCTCAGCAGTTTCCTCAAGTCTCCTGTACTTTGCACCGTCTAGTCTTCATCTGAAAGCTGTAGTCCTGCGGGAACCAGCAGCTCAAACATGAATGCGCCACCACCAGCGTGAGGTGGGATGTGTTGACTGGTGATGTCAGTGTCGCTATGCTCAGAGCTAGACGTAACGTTTTATAACAAAAAGTTCAATTGTCTCGTCTGACCACCAACGTTCTCCAATGCTGCAGCATACAGAATGTTAAGTCGAACTCCATACAGCTTAGATCTTTCAGTAAGCTTTCTTGCACCGTCATAGATCCAGCTTTGCGAAGAGACGAGAGTTGTTGATTGATGAACACTGACCCTCATCCGGACATAAAGCCTCAGATCTTGAAATCAGGTTGATCTACACTGATCGTGAACCAGTTCCTGTTGCCGGCCTGAGTGGCTGGGCACCGTAACCGGGTGGAGTCTCGGTGTATAAACTCCACTAGCAAGAATCATACTGATTGCTCTCTAAGCGAACGTATCACATTATCTGCATTTTTTGGCTTATCACTTTGGATAGTTTGGAAGATCATATAACCCTTAAAACCGGCCCTTGGACTCGCTCGCCCACCCCTGAGCCCGGAGAAAAATCCAGCGCCAGGAAGGAACTTGAATAGCATTGGTAAACGCCACACAGGTCAAAGGGTAATTTGATTTGAAGCACAAATGAAATAAGCCAAGTGCACCAAATTGAAATTGAAGTGGTGAATACTTTTTGCAGCCACTGCTCTAGATTATCAAGCGGAGAAAATTTTTTTTAATCAGTTTTGTCAAAGCTCCGTCACAGTGACGATGATAAAGACTTAAAATCGCGGGACACAGAAATCATCGCATCTGTGTCAAGTTCAGAATAAGTGTGTGAAATGAAAAGATGGAAAAACATATGAAAATAACCTCAACTGAATAGCGATATACAAGTTATGTGTTCCCTTGCGTCGTGTTTGTGAACATGTGGTCTTCATACAATAAACATGCAATAATGAACACTACCAGGTTCATAAACATAAGCACAATAACTTGTTAAGTGCCTTCAAGCAATGATGCCATCAAATATCTTCTTTGCAGATTTTTGCCTTGAGCCGTGGCATGGACAAGGTAACACAATGTGACAAGGGACACATGGCCATCCTATAATGAGACATCGGCTTCTCAGCTAAGAGTCAATCCATCATCACAAGAAGCCGACCACATGTCTACCTTTTCAGCCTGAGTCCAAAGAGGTTGTAGCAGCCATTCACGAAGTTGGTTTGTCGCTGGTAAAACGGAAAAACAAATTAAACACCCAAATTACAAAAATAATACAACGAAATGTAGGGCAGAATGCACAATCGAAACCGACCCGTCCCAGAAGAAAGAAAACCTGTATTTGAGTTCACATCAAGCGTGCCTGCACACTCCAACACCCGACAAGAGGAAAAGGGGCAGGATGGAGTGGTAAAGTGGGAAGTCCTGCCCTTCCAATATGACCTAGCCGCCGCACAAAGAAAACGGAGAGACAGTGGCCCATGCTGGCTTGGGCGGCTCTGTGCCTTCAATGATCTGCCAGTCAGCAGGCATGCGCAATGGACCAAGGGGGTCATCCTTTTTAGTATTGTGTTTAATAATTGTGTCATCGCGATTCATCGGGTCTGTGCCATATGAATTGTGTCCCTCAACTCAAACTAATTGATTCTAAGTCGGGCATGCGTACGAGTAATTCCATTTGTTGCCTGACGCGATTTGGTTTAATTAAAACCCCTGAGGTAAAAATAAAATGAGTAATTAGGGAAAACACTCTGTTTGGCTAAAGAGGCATTAGACATCAAATGGAGCCAAATGAAAATTCTGGTAAAAATGCCAGATTGGCTTACGCACCAGACTGTATCACAGATTATCTGCAAAAAAACAACATACCAAGCGTAAAGATAGGCGCATAACGACAACCCTAAGTACTCCAACAGAGAAAAGGCAGCACTGATCAGGCTTGTGAGAGGCATCTTCACACAACACAGTGTGCAGATGAACGAATCCTCTTGGTGACCATGAGAATCGTCAAACAGCGCTTGTACTGGCAGTACAAAGCCATTAATGATATGATGCCCTCTTCTTACTTCAGAAATAAAAGCATCCCGTGGTAGTATCTATGCAAGTCAAACTTGAACTTTGCAAGCTGAAGAAGATCCATGCGATAGAGCCGACTCTACACCGACTAAGAAGAATAACGTCATAGCAACAAACAGCCGATCACAAAGACCATTGCGGAGGTCCTCCATTGGGATGGATATTAGAAAGGGGCTCCTTACAATTGTAAACCTGAACTTGTCAACTGTAGAGGTAAGTGTGACAGGTGAAAAGTACCGCGACATTTGGAGCATGTATGTCATTTGACAACGACCCACTTCGCACAAGAACAATCATAGATGACAACCAGAGACCCAATGTCCTAATGTGTAGATTACAGAAATTGTCTCTCGAAAACACACCATGCACTTTCTCTCGCCAGCAAGGAGTCCGCTTAAATAATACAGATTTTGAGACATTCTGGGCGCCGATTAGAAAATGGGACCTCATGGCACGATGGCAAGTTTGGAGGCTGTTCTCCAAAATGGCAACTCTCTTTGGATCCTCTGACAGCTCTTCAGAGCAAAAAATTGCAAAACCAGAACATGTGCTTACTTATAACATGTTGACATCGGAGTGATGTCACATTCACGGTCTTTCGGCTCAATAACACAATGTGGTGCAAGAGCCAAATAAAAGTCATGGGTTATTGGCAAAAAGCAATCAGACATATTTCTAAAAAAAATAAAAAACCAACAAAGCCCCTATAATCGTCCGCAGCCTTGTCTGCTATTGCAGGTCCGTGACCCAACACAATGAGACTTACAATTGATTGCTACGACAGTCAACACACACATTTCTGCCGTTTAACAATGCATATTTTACATAGAAACCAACAGCATTCGAGAGTGCATAACTCAGCCAGGATGAAATCACTAACTTTTAGCCCAACTGAAAGGCCGGATTCATCCGACTACACAAAACTAATAAACGCTTGTCTTGCACGTCACAATCATCCCCAAGTTGTCAATCAACTCGCCCCGACAACTTTTTCAAATGCGAAATTTTTTGGCCCCCATCATCAATGGGAAGCATCACAAAAAAAATTAAAAAATTCTCTGTATCCGGATCGGATTCGGATCTTTCACCAAAATCAATCAATTCTTTCTTGGGCACACACCCAACGTATCCACAGAATTCAAACGATCCGCCACAACTTTAGAATATCTGCTCCAGACAAACAACAAACAAGAAAGTACATCATGCAGAGACGAATGCTGCAAAACCTCAAACAATGAACATAAAGAAATGACCTGAAGAATGAAGTGGATGAATCAGTGACCTGGTAGTTAAATCCGTTCAAAATTAATCAATCAAATGAAAATGACATTAAAAGTTCACGCTAAGTTGTTGACTTTTGCCTCTTTGACATTTGGCCGTGTCGACCTAAAAGAAACGTGCTGAAATCAATGACATGATGGGAACCTGTTCAAGATCAAGAAAATCAATGAAAATGGACGATTTTAAAATGGGCCCGGTGAACCTCAAAAATGTTGTGAATTCAGAAAACCTAATGCAAATCATCTCATATCAAGTCAATGGATAAAATAAGGATATATAACTTCACTGAGCTGTTGATTTTGCCATTGACCAAAAAAGTAATGTGTTGAATCAGTTACATAAATAGCAATCATCTTCAATTTCAATCAATCGGATAAAATTGAGGATTAGAATCGGCCGATGTTGACTGTTGGACACGTCGGACCTTAACCCAAAAACAAAGCTTAAATTCCAAGACGGCCCCGATCTCATGTCTGGTATGAAGGCCGACCATTGTGAAGTGGAAGCAAAAGCAAGGTAAGTGAACCGCAAAAACAGAAAATAAACAGAAAAAAACCACATGTCACCCCAAGGACCACTACTTCAAAAGGGACCGGGACTCTTTAAGTCACACGAGTGAACAAGCGCCTATCACCAGGAAGCGACGCCTGAGGAAATTCTACAGAATGCCGAAAACGTCTTAAGTACCAAAAAATAGCTTCGCCAAACTCACCAAATACGCATAATGTTAGCTGACAATAAAGCACTCACGAGGTGTTCAATTTGAGGTACCAACATAGAGGTCTAAAACTGAAAATTGACCTTGGGCAATTTTGACCTCAGCCTAACCATGAAGGCAAGGCAAAGCCACCAAAAACAATCACCGACGCCACCCATATACTACATCCATAAAGTTGGAGCGATGATTAAAATTACTCAAAAATAAGTTCGTCATCCCTGAATTTGCGACAAAGTACCTTGCCTTGCCTTTGAACTCAAAAGTATCGCGAAAAGGACTCCAAGCTCTGAGATGCGAAGTTACAAAATTCCAATAAACTGTGCTTGCAGAATTTGTTATCTGATACAGACAACAAAACAGTAAAAAAAAAAAAAAAAAAAACAAAACATACACACTAACATATGCAAAACTCGTTGCAAATAATAAACAATCACCCGCAGAGTGGACTCCGTATCTGCCAAAGTACCAACGTTGACTATTAAGTCACACGAGGGAACTAAGCTGCACCACAGGAGCGACCCGAGGAATATCTCCGACGAAATTCCGATGAGAATCGTCTAACAGAGTAACCATGAAAAAATAGCGTTTCCATAACACCAAGACTCAAAATGTCAAAGCTACAAATCAAAACAACTCAGAGTCAATTGAGTACACCGATATGTTCCTAAAACTGAAAATGACCTGGGGTCAAATATTTGACCCAGACGTCACATGAAGCAAGGCAATCGCCACCAAAAACAATCAGACAGTGCCAGACCAAACTACATCACCATAAAGATGGAGACGATCGATAAAATTACTCAAAAAATAAAGGGTTCGCACCCCTGATTGCGACAAAGTGACTGCCTTGACGTGACTTCAAAATTTTGGTGAAAGGGACCCTATAGGCCTGATCATGGAAGTTACAAAATTCCAATGAAACTTGCTCGCAGAACTTTTATACTATTAACAGACAAACAAAAAAACAAAAAAAAAAAACAAACAAAAAAAACATAAACACTAACATAATCTGCACAAACTTCGTTGGAGAAAATAAAAACAACGAAATCGAATCGAGATGAGACCAGTCACAATGACCGTGAATATTGGTCGCGATGACGGACAGTAGGGTCTGACAGCAACTCAAAGAGCATTTCGGGGTATTCATGAGGAGGTAACGGTGAATATCAATATAGCAATGTCAGTGATCATGAGCAGTATACGGGGTATATATATAGAGCCGACAGCCGTATTCCATATAAGGAATCGGTATCATATTGAGCATATCCAGCAATAAAAATTAGATGGAACCGTGGAACACAGACGACAACACGCCCCAAGTAGTACTCGGAATAAAAATGTTATATTGGTCCCCTATCCGTCACAAATACATTTGGCGCGGAGTTCTTCAAACAACAACCCTTCACTCAACTGCACACCGACGCCACTGCCACGGCGGTCCGATCAGACGGGCGAGATTTCCATCGCCTCAATCGGACCGCCAGGAAGCGGGTGCCCCGCCAATCCGCACAGAGCGATGTCCAAGAACACCCCGCCCCTGGGTAGATCCCAACAAAGGCGACTTTCCCCGACACCCGGCCAATGGGTGAGAGGCCAAGAGGCGCTCCCACAAACCCGCCATAGAGGAAGATCGCTCAGATGCGATTTCGCTCACCCCAGAAAAGGAAAAAGAAACACAAGCGGACGGGCTTGGCGCGGTTTGGGCTGCGGTTTCTGGCGGCAACGTCGCCATCTTCTCCGTTTGGTTAAGATGTGCGTGGCCGGAAAGCACGTAACCGCGGACGGCACGGGGTCGAGCCCGCCGGACGCGAAACACACACAGTTGGACAGGCCAACACAGCGTCTCCAAGCTCACCTTTTCTCGAGCGGAAACTTCATAAAGATCCAACGGTCCATCTGTTTTGCGTTGTGGGCCCTCAAAAGAGAAGGGAAAGGCTCTTTGCCGTACAAATCTTATCGATACTCCCGCCCCCCCCGATATGTCCATACCGGCCCGTAGGCGCCCTGAGCGTGCCGGAAGGCTATGCACCCTCTCTCTCTCTCCAAACCGAAAAGGCACATCGGTCCCCAGCATATCCCGGCAATGCAACTCAAAAAAATAAAAAAAAAAATAAAAAAATAAACAAGATGCAATCGTGATCAAGCACGGTCCTTCATGGGGGGCGACAGATACAATGCCGTAACTTGGAACCGCCGCCGAAATATCAAACTGAACAGGCACATCCGCGGTCCCCGCAATATTCCTGCAAGTTCAAATCAATCGGACGTCGAGCGGAGCAAAAATAAAAATAAAAAAAAAAAAATAACTAATAAACATAATTGGACGCATTCGTGATGTCATAAGTGCCTGTTGTCGACAGATAAAATGCGAATGGAACCGTCGCGATCGATATCAAACCGAAAAGCACATCTGGGCCCTGCCAATATCCTGGCCAGTTTCAATAATGGACCGCGTCGTCGAGAAGTCGTGGTCGCAGACAAGACAACAGAAAGACAGACACCAGAGATTGTGAATATGATAGATTAAACGCCCGTAGTTTGCGTGCCCGTATGTAATGCGTAATGTGCAGCCTCTCTCTTCCTCCAAAACCTCGAAAAGGACATCCCGGTCCCGAATATCCTGCAAGTTCAATAGAATCGGACCCGCGGTCGGCGAGAAACGGCGGTACAGACGACAGACAGACAGACAACAGACAACACAACACACAACAGAGATGCGAAATTATGGATAATAAATAATTCCCCGCTTTTGAATGACACTCGTCTTTGTATGTCTGCATTGTTGCCATGTGCAATGGGGATAGGAAGGCTGCTGCCCGTAGTTTACATTTGGACGGCGGGCTCTGGTAACTCCGCGCGGACGCCGATTCAGAGTCATACTCGACTTCAGATCGGACAGATTCGGCCGAAGGTCCCCGTATTTAGACGCGTGGTATTTAGGTAAGAAAATGAGCAATAAACTCCACCCATGTCAAGAGGCGACCACCGTCCTTAAGTACCCCCGGCCGGATAACCGGATGACGCCATAATTCCGGTGTCGGTGGAGCCGACTCGCCTTCCAGCAATGAGCTGCACCGATACCGCCTCATATAAAATATACATGAGAATAAGTCCGGGCAATTCAATGATGAGCAATCGGTGTAATAAAAGAATGAGGCAATCTCGGTCTTCGTTTACTATTCAATCCAACTCCAAAGGAAATCTCTAAAAACCCACCCCCCCATGATACACCCAAACCTTTGTAAATCCCCCAGACGTTTTTTAAGGAACGTATCAACTTAATAAGCCTGCCCCCATCTCGCTTCCCAGAACCACTGTCCTGTGCTTCCCTCAATAGCCACACTGTTCTCCTGTCCTTTCCAGCCTTCTTATTTAATTTTTTTTAAGTTGCTTTTATGCTCAATGTGAACGAAATCGGATTTAAAAAAACATATTTTAGAGCTGTATAATCACAGGTGTACTTTCGTAGGTCCGGTGTGTGGATCCTGGGGACATAGTTCAAGTTCTTTACAGCTGAATAAAAAAACACCAAGACGTTGATAAGGCCCGTCATCCTCCGAGGTGCGAAAGGAGTACTGTGGCAGGAAAAAACTGCCACTGAGGGAAGGGAACAAGGATTGGGATTAATCTCGAATTGGCTGTGGCGCAGGCACGATGGGCCCAAGGCCCTCTCCCCACATTAAATATTTATAAATCCTGTGTCATCACTCCGACAACGCATGAGACGAATCGCCGTTCACAACTCAGGGTTGAAGAGTCAGAAGGAAACATTGATCAGAGTGTGAAACGAATAAAAAAAAGTTAAACGTTTAAAACATCAATTAATGGATCATTGGAGAATCGAGTTCGTCATGTCGGATGTGAGAATGAACACTGACGAGCCAAACGTAAAAACCTGCACCATGACGGCGCATGTCGTATGTGAAAAATCTCAACTTTCTTCACTTAGAAATCATCGAACTGAAGAAGTGAACGTTCTAACCAAGTTGCTCCTCTTCGTAGAATTTATAAGATAGCCTGTGATAAAAACCTCCACGGTTCTCACTCTCGTCTGATACCAGCCCATTTGGAGGCCAAGTGGTCAAATCGACCGAAAGTCTCCAATCGTCAGGATGGGTGCGATAAAAGACGACACACGCTTGGGTGAAAGATGTTCCATCGTGTGAAAAGTGATTCAAGACCCACAGAGAGGCACATGCAAGGCCAAGAGCGCAACAACACAGACGTGACACGACGACATCTTGACAACGAAATCCGTGCACTTTTGCGGTTTGGGAATAACACGTACATGTGTTTGTGTTGTGTTGTCCATGGTGATCAGAGGATCCCTTTGCCGATGTCACAAGCTTTTTTCCGGTTGGAGAAGACAATATTCCAAAATGAGGAATATCTATCTAGAATCGCAGAATCTGTGTGTCGGTTCTGTTTCGGTCGTCGTCTTGTCGTCTGTCTGTCTTCGTCTGTCTGTCCGTCTTTGTTGTCTGCGACCCTCGTGTCGCCCGGCGTCCGATCTGATGAAACTTGCCAGGAATAATGTCCGGGGCCCGCAGATGTGGCCTTTCGAGGTTTGATGCGAATGGACGAGGCGTGTCCCAAGTTAGGTCAGTTATCTTCGGCCCATTGTAAGTTTATCTATCGACCAATGACAAGACATGGTGCTATGACGTCACAATTAATGTTTCTTTCTTTCTTTTTTTAAAATTTTTTTTAATTTTTTTTGCACGATTGACGG
>JAXMNL010000581.1:18486-33309 GCA_035128595.1 Eptatretus atami
TTCATCGCCAGACAGGTGAGCCCGCATGTTGGTGGTCAGGTGCTTGACAATCGCATGGCGCCACAGGTAGGACGTCTTCAGGCTGACGTTGACAATGTTGGATCTGGTGCCTCTCTTGATCACTGGACTCGTTCAGTCGTGAAACACCGCGAGGAGCGAAGACCGCCGGGGGAACTCCCCAGAGATTGTTATTTATGTCCACGCGGACACTTAAATTAATTATATAAAACGTACATGTCCACCTTCGTACACGGAACATCTCACCTCTGCGTGTCCGTGTACATTGTAAAGTGAACAAGGTACCGTTTCCATGAAACGGACAACATCGTCATTAACATTTTGGTGTTTATTTAAAAAACTTCCTTTTGTCTGCGGTTTTGTCCGCACTGAAAATCCTGTCAGGATGGCCGAGCGTGTGTTCGCCGTTTACCAACTGCTCGCTAGCGCTTGCCAAGCAATCCTTCCTTACCAACGGGTTTAATGGAGCGCTCGCCGTCGTGGCTGAACGTGATACGTCACCAGAGTCGACTTCGGGGAAATCCCGAAAGTTAACGGGGAGTGTTTCTTACAACACGACGATGGGTCTGCGGCTGCAAATAAATGTGTCGCTGTGCATTTGTGGGTTAATGTCGCTGTGTCATTGTGGGTTAATGTCGCTGTGCCATCAATCGGGTGGGTTAACGTTTTAAAAATACCATAATTTTGAGCGTTTCAAATCCGACATTTTCACTTTATTTAAATCTGGCAATCTGTTGTTGTTGTTGTTTTTTATTATTATTTGATTACAGAGTGAATGAGTGGTGTTGAAACCCTCCCGTTAATCCCCTCCAGGTGTATATTTGGTGTTTTTATAATTTGCATTTTCTGAATCAACACCTCTGTGCATTCACACCAACGGCCTGTCCGATTGGACGCGAAGTTCGTTTCAAACGTGGTGAGTTATTTGTTTAAATAAGTCATATAAAGTGAAAATAACCAGTTGAATAGTTTGTGGTTTGGGGAGGTTTAAAACCGTCCCCTGAACCAGACGTAGTGTGGTAGTTGTTCGAGGGCCCTCTCTGAGTTCTCGAGGCGATGTTTCTAACCCTGCCTAGTCATCCTACCCCAATTAAAAACTAGAACGACCACTTCGGTAGAGTGTATCCCTCCTCCCCAGGCGAACGGGCCTAGTCATCCTACCACATAAACTAGAACGACACTCGTAGAGTGCATCCCTCCTCCAGGCTGAACGGGCCTAGTTCATCCTAGCACATTAAACTAGAAACGACATCGGTTTAGAGTGCATCCCTCCTCCAGTCTTGAAACAGGCCTCGTCATCCTACCACATTAAACTATAACTACAACTCGGTAAGTGCACCCTCCTCCAGGCTGAACAGGGGCCTAATCGTCCTAGCACATTAAACTAGAACGATACTCGGTAGGAGTGTATCCCTCCTCCAGGCTGAAACAGGCCTCGTCATCCTAAAACCAACATAAACTATAACACACTCGGTAGACAGTGCATCCCGCCTTCCAGGCTAACAGCCTAATCGTCCTAGCACATTAAACTAGAAACGATACTCGTTAGAGTTAATCCCTCCTCCCAGGTTTGAACAGGCGAGTCATCCTTCCAATTTAAACTATAAACTACACTCGGTAGAGTGCATACCTCCTCCAGGCTGAACAGGCCTGAGTCTCCTCCACATAAACGTATAACTACACTCGGTAGAGGGGCATCCTCCTCCAGGCTGAAACAGGCCTAATCGTCCTGCACATTAAACTAGAAACGATACTCGGGAAGAGTACATCCCTCTCCAGGACCTAACAGCCGAGTCATCCTTCCACATTAAACTATAACTACACTCGGTAGAGTGAAATCCCTCCTCCAGGCTTGACATGCCTGAGTCATCCCACCCACATTAACTATAACTACACTCGGTTTTATTAGTTGCATCCCTCCTCCAGGCTGATCGGTTCACGTTTATGTATCACTGATCGGGCCGGATCTGGATTCGGACCTGAACCAAACTCTATCGCCTTGTTCTTGTCACTACCCAAACTCATCCACAAGTTTTTCAGACATCGTGCTACACTGGTATCATGGAATCGTTTTTGGCCGATGTAATCTATCAATGTTAAGAATCACTTAAAATATTCTCTCATCCGGATGTGATTCTTCGTCAAACTCGAATTTCAATTCGTCCTGTCACACACCCAACATGCCACCAAAATTTTGTCCGAATCCATTCCACAACTTTTGAATATCGTGCTCACAGGACAGACAGTGTGTGAAAACATAACCCAACGTCCACCTTCGGTGGCAGACGGTAATCATGGTACGTGCTGCTTCCTCCTAATCAGGAACGTTGCTGCTTCTTTCCTAATCATGGAACGTGCTGCTTCCTTCCTAATCATTGGTACGTTGCTGCTTCCATTCCTAATCATTGGTACGTGCTGCTTCCTCCTAATCATGGTTTTACGCTGCTGCCTTCCTTCCAATCAATGGTACGTGCTGCTTCCTTCCAATCATGTACGTGCTGCTTCCTTCTAACATGGTGGAACATGCTGCATTCCTTCCTAATTCAGGTTACGTGCTGCTTCCTTCCATAATCATGGTACGTCTGCTTTCCTTCCTAATCATCGGTACGTGTGCTTCCTTCCTAATCATGGTACGTGCTGCTTCCTTCCATCATGGAACGTGCTGCTCCTTCTAATCATGGTACGTGCTGCTCCTTCCTAATCATGGTACCGTGCTGCTTCCTTCCTAATCCATGGTACTTGCTGCTTTCCTTCCTAATCATGGTTACGTTGCTGCTTCCTTCCTAATCATGGGTACGTCTGCGCTTCCTTCTAATCATGGTACGTGCTGCCTTCCTTCCTAATCATGGTACGTGCTGCTTCCTTCCTAAATCATGGTACATGCTGCTTCCTTCCTAATCAGGTACGTGCTGCTTCCTTCCTAATCATGGTACGATGCTAGCTTCCTTCCTAATCATGGAACGTATGTCTTCCTTCCTAATCATGGTACGTGCTGCTTCCTTCCAATCATTGGAACGTTTGCTGGCTTCCTTCCTAATCATCGGTAAAACGTTTGCTGCTTCCTTCCTAATCATGGTACGTGCTGCTTTCCTTCCTAATCATTGGGTACGTGCTGCTTCCTTTCCTAATCATGGTACGTGCTGCTTCTTCCTAATCATGGTACGTGCTGCTCCTTCCTATCATGGTACGTACTGCTTCCTTTCCAATCATGGTCGTGCGCTTCCTCCATAATCATGGTACGTGCTGCTTCCTCCGTAATCATGGGTACGTGCTGCTTCCTTCCTAATCATGGAACGTGCTTCTTCCTTCCTAATTCATGGTACGTGCTTGTTCCTTTCCTAATCATGCGGTACGTGCTGCTTCCTTCCTAACATGGAACATGCTGCTTCCTTCCTATCATTGTACGTGCTGCTTCCGTTCCTAATCATGGTACGTGCTGCTTCCTTCCTAATCATGGTACGTGCTGCTTCCTTCCTAATCAGGTACGTGCTGCTTCCTTCCTAAATCATGGTACGTGCTGCTTCCTGTCTAATCATGGTACGTGCTTGCTTCCTTCCTAATTCATGGGAACGTCATGCTTCCTTTCCTAATCATGGTACGTGCTGCTTCCTTCCTAATCAGGGTACGTGCTGCTTCCTTCTAATTCATGTACGGCTGCTTCCTCCTAATCATGGTACGTGCTGCTTCCTTCCTAAATCATGTACTGCTGCTTCCTCCTAATCATGGTACTACTGCTTCCTTCCTAATCATTGGACGTGCTGCCTTCCTTCCTAACATGGTACGTGCTGCTTCCTTCCTAATCAGTACGTTGCTGCTTCCTTCTAATCATGGAACGTGCTGCTTCCTTCCCTAATCATGGTACGTGCTGCTTCCTTCTAATCATTGGTACGTGCTGCTTCTTCCTAATCATGGTACGTGCTGCTTCCTTCCTAATCATGGTACGTTGCTGCTTCCTTTCCTAACATGGTACGTGGCTGCTTCCTTCCTAATCATGGTACGTGCTGCTTCCTTCCTAATCAGGAACATGCCTGCTTCCTTCCTAATTCATGTTTACGCTGCTGCTTCCTCCTAATCATGGTACGGCTGCTTCCTTCCTAATCATGGTACATGCTGCTTCTTCCTAATCATGGTACGTGCTGCTTCCTTCCTATCATGTACGTGCTGCTTCCTCCTAATCATGGGTACGTGCTGCTTCCTTCCTAATCATGGTACGCTTGTGCTTCCTTCCTAATCATGGTACATGCTGCTTCCTTCCTAATACATGGTACGTTGCTGCTTCCTTCCTAATCATATGGTACGTGCTGCTTCCTTCCCTAATCATGGAACGTACTGCGTCCTTCCTAATCATGAGTACGTTGCTGCTTCCTTCCTAATCATGGAACGTGCTCTTCCTTCCTAATCATGGTACGTGCTTGTTCCTTCCTAATCATGGTACGTGCTGCTTCCTTCCTAATCATGGTACGTACATGCTTCCTTCCTTAATCAGGTACGTTTGCTGCTTCCTTGCCTAATATGGTAAAGTCGTGCTGCTTCCTTCCTAATCATGGTACGTGCTGCTTCCTTCCTTAATCATGGACGTGCTGCTTCTTCTAATCATGGTACGTGCTGCTTCCTTCCTAATCATGGTACGTGCTGCTTCCTTCCTAATCATGGTACGTGCCTGCTTCCTTCCTAATCATTGGTACGTGCTGCTTCCTTCCTAATCATGCGTACGTGCTGCTTCCTTCCTTAATCAGTGGACGTGCTGCTTCCTTCCTAATCATGGAACGTGCTGCTTCCTCCTAATTTCATGGGGTACGTGCTGCCTTCCTTCTAATCATGGTTACGTGTCTTCCTTCCTAATTCAAATGGTACATTGCTGCTTCCTTCCTATCATGGTATCGTGCGATTCCTTCCTAATCTGGTAACGTCTGCTTCCTTCCTAATCATGGTACGTGCTGCTTCCTTCCTAATCATGCGTACGTGCTGCTTCCTTTCCTAATCATGGTACATGCTGCTTCCTTCCTAATCATGTACGTTGCTGCTTTCCTTCCTAATCATGGTACGTGGCTTCCTTCCTAATCATGGAACGTGCTGCTTCCTTCCTAATCATGCGTACGTGCCTGCTTCCTTTCCTAATCATGGAACGCATGCTGCTTCCTTCCTAATCATGGTACGTGCTGCTTCCTTCCTAATCATGGTACGTGCTGCTTCCTTCCTAATCATGGTACGTTACTGCTTCCTTCCTAATCATGGTTACGTGCGCTTCCTTCCTAATCCATGGTACGTTGCTGCTTCCTTCCTAATCATTGGTACGTTGCTGCTTCCTTCCTAATCATGGTTTTACGTGCTGGCTTCCTTCCTATCATGGAACGTGCTGCTTCCTTCCTAATCCATGGTACGTGCTGCTTCGCTTCCTAATCATGGTACGTGCTGCTTCCTTCCTAATCATGGTTACGTACTGCCTCCTTTCCTATCATGGTACGGCTGCTTCCTTCCTGAATCATGGTTACTTGCTGCTTCCTTCCTATCCATGTGTACGTGCTTGCTTCCTTCCTAATCATGGTACGTGCTTGCTTCCTTCCTAATTTCATCTGGTACGTGCTGCTTCCTGCTAATCATGGTATGTGCTGCTCCTTCCTAATCATGGTACGTGCTGCTTCCTTCCTAATCATGGAACGTACTGCCTTCCTTTCCTAATCATGGTATGTGCTGCTACTTTCCTAATCATGCGTACGTGCTGCTTCCTAATCATGGTACGTGCGCTTCCTTGCTTGATACTCAGCGTTTACTTAGAGGACAGATAGATTACGGAGTATGGACAACAACCATAGGTTGGCAACCAGCGGAGGAAGGGCATTTCCAACTTCATTCTCCCACTGAATGACGTCCACTTCCCCTCCCCTACTCCCCCCACCTCCAGCTCGACTGTGTTTGTTTTGAAGTTATGACAGGTGTTGTCTCATTATCTGTGGTACACGTCTGGTGTTGATTGTGTGTTCAGCTCCACGAAAGCCTTAGGACAACGATCGTTCGGTCCAATTTTCAACGTAGTTCATCATATTATCGAATTGGGCAAAAATATCTCTTTCGTTGATAAACTCCACCTCTGCCGTACCATCTGTGTCCCTCTGATCGGGCAGGCACAGCTCCCCTTTCATTCAAGCTTCTGGGTTCTTCACTATCTGCCATGAATCTTTCCCGGGAAAGGCCACATCTCCAACTGGCTTCCAAAGCCAATCGGCCGACTGGGAATCCTCCGTCGTGCAAAGTCCTCCTCGGTCCACCTGAGCTCCTGACGACATGCAAAGCTTTCATCTGAACCCTGATGGAGTTTACTGCTTTCCCCTCTGGGCTGGTGCTCCATGCCTCCACTATCTCGGCTTCACGCTGTGGAAACCAAGGCATTTCGGATCAGTGGTATCTCTTGCGATGAAGCTAAGTCTTTGGGGCAGGTCGCGTAGACTTTCTATCTTTTTACCGTCTCCTCTCCGGCCTTGCTCCCCCCTGCTCTTGCTCTGTGACATCTGCCCCCCCCCCTCTATACTTCCGCAGAGCACTGAAGGTCCGCCAGCAACCCCTTCTGGTTGAAACACCAAAGTCACAAATCACTGCTCACCTTCACTCTTTTCATTCCTCTTTTTCCCGCCTTTGGAATCAACTTCCCACACTCTCTTCAATCCCACTATTCCCTCCAGCGTTCTTCACAAAAGCCTGTCACCGCCATCCATATCTTCCCCCATCCACCAAAAACAACCTCCAATGATCTTTTCTAACCCCCTCGCCAAGCTGTTTAAACCGAACTCCAACCCAACCACCACCTCCTTCAAATAATTCCCTGTTCCTTCTTGATCCCTCTGTAGCGTGTGTAAAGAATTCCCGATCCTTATGTTGTAAGGACCTGAAAGTCCCTTGTAGTGTAAGGACCTTGAAAGTTCTTGATGTTGTAAGCGACCTGAAAGTCCTCTGAAGTTTTAAGACCTGAAAAGTCCCTGCGTACCATCTTCCTTTACACTTTTGTAAAGTTTTTGTCCTTCCCTTCTCCCGCCCCTTCTTGTCTCCGCCTCCTGTTATTATAGTGTTCTGTGTGTTCGCCTTCTTATACGAAGCCTCGACAATGTTATACAAAAGATAAATAAATAAATAATAAAATAATATATTTACATATCTTCAGGGTATTTTGACCCAAACAATATTTGTCATATCTTGACCATTCGGTATTCATGGTTATGTTCACCAAACTATTTGTCGGGTTGTCCATCTTTTTATGGCTCTTCTGGATTAAAAACAATTTGTTTGGGGTGAAATGGAACGTTTTGGGTCAAGCCTGACTGTTCATTGTCAAGGTTAAATTTTGATCCTTTACGGCTGTAACCTCGACCACCCAGGAGCCTTTGTAATAATCACCAAGACCTTCAGACTGATCCAAAGTGTTTAATGAGCCAAACACGTCTTGTATTTGCCTGATCTTTGTGTCAATGTCTCCCACCTGTAATGTTGCAGGTGCGATAAGGATTGATGGAGAGACGTCGGAGGATAAACAGAAACGCTACAAGCAGATTTCGCGATCGGATACGGTGCGCACGGCACGGTCTTCAAAGTCCCAGGACCTTGTGAATGGACAGATCGTCGCTGTCAAAAGATACGTTATGCCCACCTACGGGGACGGGGTTCCAGCCTGCATCTGCGAAGAAGTTGCTCTGCTGCGCCATCTCGAGTCGTTTGAGCATCCCAACATTGTGCGGTAAGCGATGCACGATGCACCTGCCACGTCACCTGCCACTTCGCATGATCGAAGCTAATGGAAGAGCGAGGAGGTAAAAGTTGTTGAAAAGCAATGTGCAGTGGAGAGTAACAGATGGACAGATCAAGCAAGAGAATGATAAGAACAGGAAAAGAGAAGAAAGATGAGCGAATGAAAACACACCAACCTGGCAATTAAAGAGGTTGAGTTCGTAGAGTAAGGTCTAATGTGGGGTTAATAAAAGGACCATGTGCAGTGATTTGTGCTGACATGAGATGTGGGTGCCCACATGCTTGAAGCCCTGGAGGCAGGGTGGGTGAACAGCCTCTGTGAAGTAGGTTCCACAAAACTGGAGAAGCGAGCGAGGAAAGGAGACGAGAGTGTGCGGTGTTGTAGAAGAAAATTCACTCACAGGTTCTTTTAACAATTAATTTTAAGAGTTGAATCACTTAAAACATGTATATATATATATATATATATATATTATAATATAATATTATATATATATAAACATATATTGTCATATCTGTATAGAGGACGACCGTATATATGAGCAGTTGGGCCGCTCCCACGGAACACGGGAATTGAAGGTCGTAACCTTCGGATAACTCCGAAGGTCACGGCGTCCCTTAGTGACCGTGGACGCCAATATTTCTCGTCGCGTGGGGAAGTTAATTAGTCTAATCCAATTACCCAATACCCACGCCGTCTAACTACCGGGGAAGCCACACACCTCGGCTGACTTGTCCGAACCGAGTCGCTGTTACGGACTCGGATCCGGGTAACCGAGCGGGGATTACCAAAGCCTGCCGGACCGAATGAACAATTTACGGCACAATCGGCTTCCTATTCTCAAGCCTGAACCCATACTGGGTTCAATGATGGAAACGACAGGCAACGAGCTGGCTACATAACACGGGGTTTATTTATATGGGGGGAGGCAGACAAAGAGCAGAGTTTACACCGAATATAATCAAATGGACAATGATGCAAGGCACTTAATACCGTTTCTACTTAAAGACTGGGCCCACAGAACACACACCACACATCCAAAATATAAATGGACCCCACTGGGTCTTTTTCGGTTCCTCCAGCGAGGGAGATAGTTCAGTGGGGTGACAGAGTTCCGTAGTGTACTGGGCCGCGCTCGCTGCGGCTTGCAACGACCTGCCCTCTAGGGAGCCCGGATTCTTGGCGGAAGTCGGACGCTCCGACCACCACGCCCGCGCGCTCCAACACAAACCACCACGGTGTTTCCTTTCCCTCGCGCACACTCGTTCCTCTTACTTTGTCGTTTTTGTCGAGACCTTCTTCTTTTTTTTGGACGTTCTGGCTTCACATTGCTGGGGCCGTACGTGCGATGCTTGCCCTTCGCTTATGGGCAGAGAAACACTCCAGCCCTTTTTTGAGCGGGGCTCCGATCTGAGGCGATGGAAGCCCCGCCCACGTCTTGCTCGGCCACGCATGCCGCGTGAGGAGGGCCGATGGTGGCAGCGACCGAAGAGGAGTGTTAGTTGTTGTCTGTGGATATTTAATTAAACTAAAAAATAAACTCACATGCGCACATACATTTAATTCACCCATTAAACATAGGACTGGAACCCTTAATTCATAAACACATGCTTATCGAAATAACCTGAACTGCGGGGACTCTGGCTGTTGCGTGCCAAATGGCTTCCAGATTCGTAAACAATACTAACTGGTATACCGGCGTTGCCCGGGGAAAAATAGGAATATGAAATGCCGGTAAACTGTGGTGCTTAAATATATCCATTTATATATCACAATTAATTTGGACCATTTCACATTTTGTATTGTCGTGTCAGCCGTTCGTCATCAGTGCTGCCGGTGCCTCGGGCTGGACCACACACATTTGTGTGTCTGACTGTTTGGGTGTCAGGATGCTGGAGCTTCACTGCGCTTGCCGGTCCGAGAGGCAGCCACATTACAGCGGCCGTGGGAGAAGGCACGGGACAAGAGGTTCGACACCGATTGCTTGTACTATCTGACTGAGCCTTGTGATCGTCCATCGCAAAGCATGGCTATGCGGAAAACTGGAGTCGGCGAAACTGGAAAGGCAGCTCGGAGTCGGACGGAATGAGCGGGGATCCTCGGCAGAATGATGACTTCTCCTTTGTATGGTCCAAGGAGATGGTGGCCTCAATGACATGGCTGCATATGTCGCGCGGATGTTGATTGATGGTCTGGGGCCATTGATGCGTCTTCGGGAGCCCATGTTTCGCAGGATCATGATGGGCACACTGAGTTTCAGCTGAAGAGCGTGTGGTGCATTCCTGACAGCTCGAGAGAATGAGCAGCTCAACAGCGGTAAGTGACTGCCTCCTCGTCGCAGATGGCACTGTCCACAGACTTATAGATTCCTCTCATGCGGGATGTCCATGCAGCTAGTTGTTGAGCTGCGTTGACGTGTGGTGTTCGCGCGAGAGAGAATTGCACGCTCAGCCAGCCACTCAGGACCTTGACTCCATTTGTTGGTCAAGCAAGGTAGACTTCAGCACTTGAGCAAATCCAGTGTGAGACGACCTTGCCCAGTTCCAGGAAGGAATTGCGATGTGTTCTGCCGTTCGGCCGCAAAATGGGATCTGTCCATCCACATTTCCAGGGCAGCTTGGAGAAGTTCGTGGCCCCTTCATCGCCAGACAGGTGAGCCCGCATGTGTGTGCGTCAGGTGCTTGAACAATCGCCATGGCGCCACAGGTAGGACTCTTCAGGCTGACGTTGACAATGTTGGATCATGTGCCTCTCTTGCATCACTGGAAGGATCTGCCGGAAGTCTCACAGAGCATGGTGTGGAATGCCTCCATGGGTTGCTGGACTCCTGTGATGTCCTGCAGTGTCGCGCGTACAGCATCATCGCTGATTGGAGTCCATCGGGCCTCATCTACCAATGATGGCCAGCCAGCAACATTGATGACCTTGCCAATGCTGTCCACGCTTTATGCTGCATGTTGGCTGCTCTTTGAGGTGCGTGTGTCGAGTGGGATCTTGAACGGTGCTGTGCAGCGTTCGTCCTCCCTGGAGCATTTCCGCAAGTACATCCTTGCAGCTTGAGCTCACGGACCAGGAGGTTGATTCTCGTGAAACCACTTCGTGAGCATCTCAAAGACGGTGTGGTTTGAGGCCGCTGTGGTCCTGGCAGCCAGCTCCTTGCGTGTGAGTCCAGGAAGTAGACCTGTAGAACTTTGGCGTGGCCTCTCAGCGCGGAAGCAAGCTGCACAATGCGGCCTGAAACACTTGACCTTGGATCCGGAAGCTCGGTTCCAGCCCTGGACTTCTGCTCCTTGTGCCGAAAGCTCGTCATCGCAAAGCTGCCATATACGTCCGAATGTTGTCAAGGAAGGCTTTGCTGAGGGGACCTTCCCTGAGAGAAGTTCCTTCAACAAGGGATGAAGGGCAGGGAGAGGGTCAAGGACGACCTTAGCCATCGCTGCAGCACACACCCTGGTTCTCTCCCTTGAACTTGTAAGCAGAGCAGTGGTGCAGGACTCGGTCCAATCGGCCGCAGTCTGCATGAGTTGTGGCGTTCAGCCGGGCATCGTACGTGGATGCCACCCTGTGGGCATTGTTGTGCTCTGTGCCCGGGCCATTGTCACTGCTTCTGCAGTGACGGTGACGCATTGCCTCAAGTCTTGACATCACCATCTTTCTCGTCTCATTTGCTCGCCGCTGTTGTTGCTTGATGTGCCTGTTTATGAGCCTGACATCTTGCTCCTCTTCAGTCTCCTGTTGTCTTGCTGTGTCGCTTTCTGTCCTGGGAGCAATGGAGCTCTTTCACTTCTTGCGGGCATTAAAATGCAGAAAGTGAATTTTTGATTCAAAACTTTGTAAACGGCTCCCTGGTCTGTCCATCCACTGCGTCTGTCATCCAGCTGTCGTTCCATCCACTGGTCTATCTTTGTCTTATTTTGATCAGTTTGAATTGAAAAAAAGTCACGACGCAGAAAGACAATCAAATGCGGCAGAAAAATTGAAACGGCAAAAAAATCGACGAGGTTTTTTTCGGCAATTTTTAAACATCAAAGGTGTGCTGTAGTACCTCTGTGACGTGCCTGATTCCGAATATGAACTTTAGTCTTTGCTCTGTGATGCGTAGTTCTCGAGTTATATAAGAGGACAAACATACCTACACGACTGATTATATATTAATTGTTATTTAATATAATATATATTATATAACTATATATTTATATATTAGTGTTACGGCTGTGGAATTCGGCCCAACCCCCCCCCAAACCCCCGCTCAAAATTTTTCCCTCCAGAAATAATCAAGGTCCCCCTACCCCCCGGCCCATTAAAAACCGGGGTGGGTGGGCAGATTTTTTTTTAAGCATACATGTGTAGTTGCCCAAACCCATTGTTTAGAGGGAATTAATGTGATTCATTCGCGGCTGCGAACTTTGAGTTACGCGTTTTTCTGTTCTTGCTTTATTTACGCACCACTACAAACACGCCAACCACGCCACCACTACAACAACGCCAACCACGCGCCATTACAACAACGCCAACCACGCCACCACTGCAACAACCACGGCGTCCGACTCGGCACACGGTGTGCCAGAGGCCTGGCCTTCAAAGGAAGCAGGCGGCCCCGGCCCCCGTTCCCCCTCCTCCCTCCACCGAACGAATTGGCACCGATTGGACGGAGGACCACGCCCCTTCTGAAGTTCCAGCATGTTCTGGAAAGAGGGATGGAGCCGAAAACGGGGGCGGAGTGCGAGGGCGGGGCCCCAGGGCGATAAAAGAGGCAACGGAGTAGGAAGAGAGAAGAGAAGGAGAATCGCGCGCGCGATAAAAGGGACGGCGAAGGCGACGGAGGAAAAAGATTCTCGCGTCTGTGTGGAAAAGGATCTCGCGTCTGTGTGAAAGAGGATCTCGCGCCGCGCGAGCGGAGGATCTCGCGCGGACCGAGTTGGAGCGGAGGATCTCGCGTCGAGTGGAGCGGAGGATCTCGCGTCGAGGTGAGCGGAGGATCTCGCGTCCCAAAAGAAGCGGGAGGAATCTCCCGTCCCGAGTGGAGCGGAGGATCTCGCTCGAGTAGAGCGGAGGATCTCGCTCGAGTGGAGCGGAGGATCTCGCGTCGAAAGAAGCGGAGGATCTCGCGTCGAGTGGAGCGGAGAGAGCTCGCAGACCGCGAGAGGAGGACGGTCGCCAAGAGACTCTAACGCAGGAAGTCGCGACTTCCATTTTCTTTTGGTTCTGTGTGAACGTGTGTGTGTGGCGCCATGTCCGAAAGTAGTATTGTATAAGTGTTGCCGAGTGTTCGCGTTTAGTCGGTCGTAGCTCTGCGTTCTTTCATTGTGTTGCTTTTGTTCTAATTGATATATGTGCATTTGTGATTACTGTTTGGCTGTAAATACGTGCTATATGATGTGCTCTATGTGAGGCGTGAATAAATGTTGCTTTCTTGTTGAATTGTTGCCCCGTTTCGCTGCGGTCCCTTTCCTATGTGGGTCTCATCTTGCTTTACGTAAGGGTTTGAGTGGGCGCGGGACGCGCCGATAATTAATCAGGAACCGTCGAGGCCGACGATAACACCGCTCGGTTATCCCGATAGCACGGGAACGATTCGCTTAAGCGGCCCGTGTCCGAAGTCGACCTGCGGCGAGGTGCCGTCGCCCGGTTTACCATCCGCGTGGGTACTTAGGTAGGTCGAGTTTTGGCGAATAACCCTTTCCCACGCGGGTGCCGATTGGCACGATCGTGGTGAGGCCGAAAGGCCCACCCGTGACTGGATCCCGGCGTTAGTCCGGGAGGGTACGACGAATTGTCCGTCCGGTGGGCGACGTACTGCGATTCGAGGTCAACGTGGTCGTTCGCACGCCGGCCGGGCGCGAATTCGCAACAATATATTTATATACACACACACCACACACGCACACACACACACACACACCAACACACCACACACACACCACACACACACACACACACACAACAATCAGACACACCTGACTTATGGAGAGCGAAACCACATAATCCGCAACAGAAACAACCATCCGTTTGAGTTCCTCCACACACAAACCATAAAGCCAACTTGGCGGAACAGTTTGAAACAGCAAAGCGCTTACCTTGTATATGCCTTCTTGGGTTGCTTTATGCAGCTTCTTCGGCAAGAGGAGTTTTGGAGTGTCAATTGTTTATATAATCCTCGCCATCTGGGTCGAGTTGATGAGGTGAGAGCTGATTGCTAGTCCCTCCTTTCACAGGTGAGATATGTGGGTGGGTATTGATATATATATATATATATATATATATATATATATATATATATATATATATATATATATATATATATATTATATATATATACATATGTGTGTGTGCATAGACACTGATGAGCCAAAACTTTATTACAACTGACAGGTGAAGTGGAATACATTGATTATCTTGTTACAATGGCACCTGACAAGGGGTGGAGAGATGAGGCACAAGTGAACAGTCAGTTCTTGAAGTTGATGTGTTGGATGCAGGAGAAATGGCAGGCGTAAAGACCTGAGCGACTTTGACAAGGACCAAATTGTTATATGGCCAGACCGACTAGGTCAGAGCATCTCTTAAACGGCAAGGCTTGTGGGGTGCTCCCGGTCAGCAGTGGTGAGTACCTACCGACAGTGCGTCCGAGGAGGGACAAACCACAAACTGGCGACAGGGTGTGGGCGTCCCAAGGCTCATCGATGCGCTGAGGGCAACGAAGGCTTCCCGTCTGTCCGAACCGACAGAAGGTCTACTGTGACACAGGTCACAGAAATTTTAATGGTTGGGTCACAGGAGGAATGTGTCACATCTACAGTGCATCGCACCCTGCTGCGTATGGGGCTGCGTAGCGCAGACCGGTCAGAGTGCCCATGATTACCCCTGTCCACCAGTCGAAAGCGCCTACAATGGACACGCGAGCGTCGTAACCCGGACCTTGGAGCAGTGGAAGAAGGTCGCCTGGTCCGATGAGTCCCGTTTTCTTTTAGATCACTGGATGGTCGTGTACGTGTGCGCCGTTACCTGGGCGAGTGACGATTTTGAATGAAAAATTGGTTTGAAGATATGTGTGACACAGACCTGAGGAC
>JAXMNL010000583.1:19130-36769 GCA_035128595.1 Eptatretus atami
AGGTGAGGAGATGTTGTTCGTTGTGGTGAAGGTGGTGAGATGTTGGCGGTTGTGGCGAAGGTGGTGAGATATTGGCGGTTGTGGCGAAGGTGGTGAGGAGATGTTGGCAGTTGTGGCAAAGGTGGTGAGGAGATGTTGACGGTTGTGGCGAAGGTGGTGAGGAGATGTTTAAAATAAAGATAGGAAAGAATAACACTACCTCAAAGGTTTCCTTATTCTTTACGTAGGTCAACCTGCTTCTCCTTAAGTCGCTCCCGTCCTTCCCTCTGTTTCACTCCTTTGCTCTCTTCAGGATCTCGCTACCTCATCCTTGCTCCGTCTTCCCCCCCCCCCCCCCTAAATTGTTCTGATTCCTCCCTCCCAATTCCTTCACCTCGTGTCTTATACATTATTAGTTTCTGTTTCTTGCTGAGTTCCTCATCTCTCTGATCTTCAATTTTACTTCTCTCCTTTAGTGCAATTAATTTCAAACCTCGTATAGTTTTTGTTTTCTCTCCCACTCTTCCTCATTGCTTCTCTTTTCCAACTCATCGTTTTCTTTCAATTGGGCTTTCATTTCCTTCCTTGTTTTCATTCGCTGTTCTCTCATTACCCTTCCTTGTCCTCTCCTGTCCTTCCTTCTCCAGTTTCATGGTTTGCTTCATTGGTTAATCTCCTTTTGGTTTCAGTTGCTTGCTGTCTATATTCTTCCTTGTTTCTTCTCCTGCCCTTCCTTCTGCAGTTCATTGGTTTTCATTCATGTGGTTAATTTCCCTTTTGTTTCATTCGCTGTTCTTGTCTATCCCTTCGCCACTCCAGCCTTGCCTTTTTCTTTCAAATTGTCAAACCTCGGCTTCATGTTCCTTCTTGTTTTCATGCCCATTGTTCCTCTCGCTCTTCCCTCTCAATCTCGTTGTGATCCTATCAATCTCTCGATTTCTCCTTCCTGGCTTTCACTTCCTTGCTCCTTCAACTTCTCCTCGTACTCCAACCTATTTTTTCCTTTTGTCGTTAGTTTCAAATCTCATACTCTTTCAGTTTTTTATTCCACTGTCTTCTTGTTCCTCCATTCTGCTAATCGTCTCATTTTCACAGTTGACAGATTTTTCTCTGTCTCATTCCGTTGTTCTCTTCAGTACTCTTTCTTTTCCTCTTTTTAACACTCTCAGTTCGTTTTGTAGTTTCGCTCTTTTTTTGGTGTTTCTGTAACTCAGTTTTCTTTACCAATTCTTTCTCATCTCGCCCCTCCGACTTGCTTTGCTTCTACTAGTTCTTCCGCGACTTGCCCTTGTGTGTCTATCCGTCTATCCCAGTTCTCTGTCTCCGTTTTTCTCTCGTCCAGCTTATCAACTTCTTCGTCATGTCTTAAAGTTCTTTCTCACACTCCCACTATTTTTATTTCCTTCCTGCACGTCTCCGTCACCCCAATTAATTTTCCCTCTTCGGTTCGACCGTCACGTTTTTCCGTCACCTCCAACGCTTTCTCGCCCAACACGTCTCCCAAATTATTTTTCTTCACCGCCTTCACCGCGGGCCTGACAACCGTTGCAACCCCTCCAGCCGTTCGCTCCCACACGTGGCTCGCATTACCATTTCGTGTTGCTTTCATGCCCGCCTCAGGCTTGGCCTCATTTGCTGCGTTCACCCCGCATTTCTTTTAATTTTCTTTCCTTTTCATCTTCGATTTTTTCCTTTCTGTTATGCCTTTGTATTCGTTATCATCATTTTTCGTATATTTCATCCATTTTTGCTTGTTCCATTTCGTTGCATATTCATCTTCCATTGTTGTGTTGTTTCCATCTGCTTGTTTCCACCTCCTATTCTTTTTATTAGTTATCCATTGTTTCATCCATTTGCATTCTTGATTTCTAACTTTGCAGCTGGGCAATAATCTGGCCGCATCATGCTGCGGGATCGCACTCGGTTGCGAGTTTCGCCTAGGATCGGGGAGGTTTTGTGGAGAGGGTGGGGGGGTGTCATACACCGCGCCGCGTCCGCACCCCATTGTCGGGCTCTGCAGTTTGTCTGGGGGAATTTCCTGCACCTTAATGTCCTGCTCGGGGTTCCATCCTGGACCATGGATTCTACATCTACACAATATACATTTGTCTCCCCCGGCACCGCTCGCCATTAAGACGCCATCTTATTCCACGTAAGGGTTAATTTAGTCGCCTCGAATTTTGAGGGAATCGGGGTCGTTCCTCTCACCCCTGGACCGATTCCCTATGAATTTAGCTTGGAGCCAGCGAGTGTTCGTTATTCCCCTCTCTGATACCAGTGTTGGAATTCGCTGCCGCGGCAGTGCGATCGGCCAACGGACTCGAATCCGGACCGGCCTCGCCCACCGGACGGAACAATCGTCGTTGACCTTCCCGGACTACACGCCGGATCCAGTCACGGGTGGAGCTTCGCCTCACCACACGTGCCTATCGCGCTTCTACCCGCTGGGATATGGGTATCGCAACTCGACTATACCCTAAGTTACCCGCGACGGTTAAAACCGCGAGGTGACCTCGCCACAGGCCGACTCGGACCGGACGCTTAAGCGGACCTCCATGCTAACGGTAACCGGTGTTATCGTCGGCCTGGACGGTCAGATTATTATCGGGCGTCCCGCGCCCACTCAAACCCTTTACGTGAAAACAAGATGGAGAACCCAACGAAGAAGGACGCAGCGGACACGGGGGAAAGAATTCACAGAAGCACATTTTATTTACAACACGACAAAACGAATAGCACACAAAAGCAAACAGTCAGAATAAAAGCAATTGCACATATATCAAATAAAAAGACAAAACCCACAATGCAGAGCTACAACGAATACCGGACACACGGACCACTTACACAATTCTACTTCACGAGACACGCCGCCACACAACACATTCACCACAAACCAAAAGAAATGGACAGTCGACTTCCCTTAAGGTGTTTGAGTCCTCCGGCGAACGTCATTCGCCGTTGGTGTGCGAGCGCCTCCGCGTCAAACCCGGGAAGCGAGCAGAGAAACCAAAGAAACAAACCCTCATTCCCTCCGCCTTCTATGCGCCCGGCGCCACGCCCCGTTTCGGCTCCACCTTCCCTTCGAGCGCCTTCGAGAAGGGGCGTTCCCTTCTCGTCCTCCCACCTCCGGCTTGTGGGGGACGGGCGAGCCGTTCTGCCACCGGGCCAAGAGGAAGGAAAAGACACGGGAAAACGCCGTCCCCGCCCTGGGGACCTCTCCTTCCCCTCTCGCGTTCGACGGCTTGCACGCCGCAAACGTCGTTACGCTAGCCGCTGAGGATGCGTTCGTTGTGTAGTAAGCGTGGTTGAGATGGTGGCGTGGTTGTGAGGGTGCGGTGGCTGGCGATGTTGAGGGTGCTTGGTGGCGTTTGTTGTTGGCGTTGAAGGTGTTGGTTGCGTTGTTGGTCCGAAAATAACGAAGCAAAACATGAAAACGGCCTAACTCAAAGCGATCGCAGCCCGAATGGAATCACATAATTCCCTCTATTACAACGGTGTGGGCTAACTAACACATTGTACTTTCAAGATTATCTCACCTAGACTCTTTATGGGTATGTATGCGAATTCCACAGCCGTAACAATTATGTTTGTTAATGAAATAATTGATAAGGTCACATGGTTTGCATCCATGTTGGATTCAGAAAAATATTAAATAATGTTTTCTCCGGAAACCACTCCGTATCGAGTGAAACTTGCCAACTATCATAAACAACAAGGTCTGCATAACGGTAAAAATTATATTCACAAGTCACATGTTGCCTCCATCTTGGATAGAAAACGCACCTTGCTGATCAACACAAAACTTAACAAGCATGATCATCCATCGTTAGAGGGAGAATTTTAAAAATTTATTGTGTAATAGTCACATGGATACGCAAGCCACATTGCATTGAAAATAATAACTTTAAAGTCTTTCTCTGTAACGGCTGAACAGATCAAGGGCCGAACTCCACAGTATGACCGCCTCTCCATGACGGAACAAAAAGTTCTCCCTCCCCCCTTTTGATGTACGACACATCGTTTGCAGCCATATTGATTGAAGGAAAATATAATGTTTACTCTGAACCGCTGCCTCAATAAATGTGAACTTCAGTTATGAGGAACAGTCATGTGGAATGAAGGGTTTAAATTTCAATTCCATTGGCACCGTGTTTGCAGCCATATTGGATTGAGGAAAAAAATATTAATGTTTATCTGGAAACCGCTGCATCAATATATGCGAAACTTTACAATTATAATCTCGCCGGACATGTTAAACATAGGTTTAAATTTCAAACCCGATTGGCCACGCGGTTTGGCAGCACAGAATTATTTAATTCTTTGAATCTGAGAACTATTAATTTTTTTTTCCAGAAGACTCATTGGCTGCAACCTTGAAAGGCGTTGATGGGACAGGAATAGCAATCAATTGATACCGCCAAGCCCAAGGAAAAAGGGCGAAACTGCACACATAATAATAGATTGAACACTTTGCTACCAGTTCGTAAACTCGTCAAGTCCCACCTGTCGAAGCAGGGCTGCATTTGTATCCCACTATTAAATAATGTTTTTCTGGAACCACTTATCAACAAGATATTCAGTTTTGTGTTTTGAATTAATTTTCTGAAAATTTGTTGTAATTTTTTCACTTGAATTTGTGGGTTACAATTGTAAATAAAGGTAAAAAAGTCTGGTTGGATAAGTTCCACCCCCTTATAACTCAATTGTAAGCTGCTCAGGTGAACCAATCACCTTTCAAAATCACACACCAGGTTAATTGACCAAACACTGTATAAACTTGCATATAAGGGATGGGCAGAAAATATTTCCAAAGACCTTGAATATTTAATTTCAGGTTATAAGCCATCAAAAGGGAATTTTGAAAGTGAGTGTAGACTTTCTAGCACTGTACTGTGACTCGTTTCTCCATCCCAGGAAACATACTCTTCCAAGCACTGCAAAGTTCTTCTCTGTCTCTCCCCACTTTTCCAATTCTTTTTACCAATCTTCCTGCTCTTTGTCGTTCTCCCAGTTGTCGTATATTGTTACGGCTGTGAAAAGATTCGCATTACACCATAAAGGGCCCTCAGGTGAGATTCCCATAGGTACAAGTGTAGTTAGCCCAAACCCGTTGTATAGAGGGAATATGATCCATTCGGGCTGCTATCTCCAGTTATCGTTTTTCTTTCCCCAATCTTTGATTCTCAACGCAACAAAAACTGCCAAGGATGCTGTGGGCTTTCCCCGCATTCTTCCCCGCGCTCTGGTGTGAGGAAGGGGGGAAGGCGGCGCGCCGCCGAATTGGGATGGGAGCAGCGTGAGGCGTCGGGGTGAGGTAACGCCCCTTTCGGACCCTCTCGAAGAGGGTGGAGCCGAAAAACGGGGATGAGGGCGGAGCCCCGCGCTATAAAAGTCGACACGGGGGGCGCGTTCATCTCCCTCTTCCCTGCTGGCTTCCCTCTTTCCTGCGTTCTCTCCCTCTGTCCTGCGTGCCTCTCCCTCTCCGCGTGCTCTCCCTCTTCCTGCGTTCCTCCCTCTTCCTGGCCCTCCCTCTTCCTCTCGCTCTCTCCCTGACTCGTGAAACCGCCTCCGTCTGAGTCGTGGTTGGTCATCGCCGAGCTGTGTCTCTGGTCAGTGTCTCTGCGTCGGTGTGGAGCTCGTGGAGCCCGAGGAGCCTCGTTGAAGTCAGCTGATGTGCGTTCCGTCGAGTTCTGTCATCGCATGGGACGGCGAAGGAGACGGAGCTCGGAGTGGAGTCGTGAGGAGACTCGACGCCGCACCAAGAAATCCTTCTTTTATTTTGGGTTTGTGTAAATTACTGTGGTGGCGCCTGTCCGACAAGTAGAATGTTTAAGTGTTCCGTGTGATGCGGATTCGGTTTGTAACGTCTTGCTTTCGCTTTATAATGTGCATTTTGATTATGGACTGTAAATACGTGCCTTCCTGTGCTGGTCTGTTGCATTAAACGTGCTTGTGTGAACTTGTTCCCCCGTCGCGCGTCCTTTCCTTTGGTTGACTCTCCATCCTGGCTTCACGTAAAGGGTTCGTAGTGGTGTGCAACGCATCCGGTAATTAATCGACACGTCAAGCCGACGATAACAGCCGGTTTATACCGATAGTCACGAACGGGACCGGCTAAGCGGTTCGTGTACCGGACGATCGCCTGCGGCGGGTCGATCAGCCCGGTTTACCATCGCGTGCGGTATTAGGTAGATCGAGATTTGGCGAAACCCTATCCTACGCGGGTGGGATTGCACGTGTTGGTGAGGTGTAAAAGGCCCCACCCGTGACTGGCTTCCCGGGGCGTAGTTCCCGAGGAGGTCACACTGAATTGTCCGTCGGGGGCGCGTGCCGCGCATCTCGAGTTACGTGGCGTTCGGCACGCGGCGGGCTCAATTCGCAACATATATAGTTGATATCTTTTGTATTTCTATTTTCTCTTCTTTGCAATCGATGGGCGCTGGATTGCTGCTTCATTTTCCATCCCATGTGTGGCATCTTCTACCGACACCTGTTCCTGGAAATTCTTTCGCTTTGATGTATTCTTGATGTCTCGATGCAGGATGATGGACGAGTAAAGGCCTTGTTGCAACACAGAACATTTGAAGATTCTGTCAGGTGTATCCTTTGATGTCTATGTAGCCGATGACTGATGAACCACTTGTTACAGACAGAACATTTTGAAGGGTTCTCTCCGTGCTGTATCCTTTCATTGTTCTATGTAGTCCGAGACTGAATTAAACACTTGATACACACAGAAAATTTGAAGGAGGTTCGCCGGTGTGTATTCTTTGAGTGTATTTAAGTGTTGATGTTTGATTAAACGCTTTAGTTACACACATGAACACTTGTAGGTTCTCTCCGCGGTGTGTATTCCTTTGATGTGTATTAAGGTTTATGTTGAAACGCTTGTTACACACAGAACACTTGTAGTTTCTCTCCGTGTGTGATACTTGAGTGGCTGTTTGTCGATAGAGTTGATGAACGAGCAAAGCCTTGTTCACACAGATTACGAGGTTGGTAGTAGGGAGGCGCTCTTCCGTGTGCAATATCTGGTGCTCAATGTAAGTTGATGAGCTGATTAAACGCTTTGTTACACCACAGAACAATTAGTGTGGCTGCCGCGGAATGATATAGATGTGGTTCTGTCGGATTTGCGATGCAATTCTTCGGCACCATCAGGCAAAAAAATATCACAAATGTTGCCCTATAAGCTTCACCAGAATCCCCCTGCCAACAGGTTAGCAGTGAACAGTACAAAAGAAGTCAATCTATCAAAAAGGAAATGCATCCACTCCTTCTGTCTCGACACCAATACGGTGAGAACAAACGTTGTTGTAATTATGTGAGTTCTCTTCTCTCCAGTAAATTTCATATTACCACTTGGGATTGTCCCCAATGTAAGTATGTTTTCTTGTTTGGTCACTTCTCAGTTATGATTGTTTTTCTTCTTTCTTCCCCCTGACTGCCCTTAAACCTTGATGTGCAAGATGTCCCCGCAAACCATACAAATCTGATGGATGGTTCTCTCCTCCAAATTTTTATATTAGATGTGTTGATACAGGATATTTTAATATATAATTTAGTTAGTACACAACCCAAGAAAAATACATTTAACAGGCAAGTTCTGTACACAGCTTGACATTCAAAGTGAACACTTCGTAGGATTTCTCACTCTGAGTGATTTTCAACGATTTGATGTATTCAACAGATACATGAACAGAGAGCGACCCAATCCTCTCATGTATGCACACCACACTGCCTTCAACCGTCTGTGGATGATGTCTCACCTGCATACTATAGAAATTACCCTCCTTCTTTAAAACACGAAGTGGAAGGAGTCCTCCGTCTGCTCTAACAGAACATAAAACCGTGATTTGTTTCTGTCTCATTTCTTTTCTCTCTACTCCGTGCGTATGAGCCTAAGTGCGAGCGTTGAGTCTACCTGTAACTGGTTACGTTTGCTCCTTTAGCTCAGACAGTAACCCGGAAATCTCTGTCCATCCGATTCTTGATCTCAGTCATCATGGGGTCGCCGTGTATCTTAGTTCGATGAACAAGCCTTCTCCCCGTCGTCCCTAACTGGACCGATGCTAACAGTTGACCCAACCTCGAAAAGACGTTTCCACATGTTCTTTCTCTGCAAAGACAACAATTAGCAAAAAAACAATTAAATGTTTTCACTTTAATCTCACTGAACAGCACTCGTGGAAGCAACATAGTTCACCTTGCACGTTCATGTCTGATACATTCATTTACATGGGTTTAACCTGTAACCCCACATCTATCAATGGCCACTCATCTACATGGTTCCGGAGTGGTAATACAACAATATCTCATCCCCATCGCAAATAAACCTCTACCATTACATCATCATTTCTTTGGTTTCCTCCCCCAGGACATAGGTTCAAATGAAACTTCGATAAGATTCTAACTTATTCCCATCTTCAGCCGTTCTGTCATTGCATCAGAAAAGAAAATAAATGTCCTGCATTTTTCGAGCAGTTACAATCTAGGACTTTCAAACCTTCCATACCAAGATTCATTGGTTGGCACCTATACACACCCTTCCATAACGTCTGATTAACTACATCATGTGGTATGGCGACTCCCCATCTCTCACTCCTTGCAGTTTAACCATGCCCTAGCCTACTCTACATCTGATATAAATTAGCTCCTCGACAAACCGACCTCTGTCGCGTTGCAACAGTTAATGTTTTCCCCTCACTGATTCTCTCACCATCCTTTTCTGTAATGCCATCGTCCAGTTGACCTTATCAGACTCTCTAATGCTGTGTGAGTATTGAGCTTGACAATCCAGCTTGGTTCAACCCCTTTAGTTTCCAACCTCACGCTCTCAGTCACTAGTTCTCCCCATTCGTAGTGCGTATCGAATTCATCTCCGACAGTATGAACCTATATTCACTCGCTGCATCAGAGTCGTCTAACCTATTAGGTACTTGATACACTACTGCATGCCCTTCTCACTGCTCGTTTTTCTTAGATATCTTAAGTCAACAGTGCACGGTCTATGTTATACTAGCTTGGCTCGACGTACGTCTTCACGAAGTGAAAAACCAACACTCCCCTCTAAGTGTTTCTAGTGTATGATCTGCCGAATCACAAGCAGCTAATTAGACTCCTGTATACCTGCATGTAACCGGAGCACTAGCCGACTTTCTCACCGGAGGGTATTCCAACGACGACCGAGACACCAAAATCGAAATATCCCGCTCCGCAGCAAGCGGCCCCCGGTCCATCGGATGGGTTATTTTTTTGGAGACAAGGTTGGACACTCGTGGGGAGACGTTGAACACAGAAAAGACCCGAACATAACAGAACAAGAAGAACATCGTGGAGGGGCGGGGGACACAACTACAACAAGGTAGAGATACAATGAAAGGTCACGTGGAAGAAGAATGGTCATGGGAGGAATAGATAGGGTGGGTGGACAAGGGTGAACAAGCTGGATGCAAGCTCAAACACAGCAAGAAGGGGAAAGGAAAACTGGAGATGGCATAAGAAAAGGATGGTGAGGAATAAGGGGGAAAACACATTATCTGGAAAGAAGAGGTCGGTTTGTGAGAGGGCTTTATTTTGGAGAGGGCTTGGGGAGGAATGAAGGCTTGGAGAGGGGAGAAAAGAACATGAGTATGGATGGGGGGTGTTGGTGAACAGCCATCTTGAAAGGGAAGAGTCAGATTGAAGTCTGAGGAAGTGGTTCCACAGGCTGCAGAAAGGAGTAGCAAATGAGTGGGTGAGCAAGGAACCTGGATTTTGGAAGTTTCAACAGAAGTTGGTTACTGGAAGACCAAGAAAGCCCTTTGGAGCAAAATTTGAGGGTGGAGTGCAGAGCAGGCAGAGGGGTGCAGGACCAGAAATGAACCTGGAGAAGACAGAGAGACCACCGGTGTGAGAGTAAGAGACCACAGACTCAGCTTCATCGCTGGAGATTCCAATGATTGTGACGGACTTGGTTTCTATGGCATCAAGAAGTGCAAGGTGAGGCTCTGCTAAAATTTAATGACTCACTTGTACTTGTCACATTGTGACGTCATTGTGTGTAATATTTCATAAAATTACATAAAACGTATGACAGAGAATACATTAGATGCGGAACATCTCATCGTGCTGGGAAAGAAAATCGAAGAACACAATCAAATCAAGCTGAGAAGTCAAACACCAAACAAGCACCAAAAATTGGGAATCCCATGAAAATCCTGAACATATTACAACTACCACAACTTGTTCACATCCCAGCTAAGGGGTGCAGTGATGCCCTTTTTTGGATTGATCCTTTTACATGTCGTCCCTTGGGACAGGGGATCGTGAGGTTAGGGCAGACATTTTGATATTTTTTGCCCGAGGTGCCGAAGATTGCTCGCAAAATCCCGAAGACCCACATTATAATCATTCCGATTTGAATGGAGTGAAATTCCCGAATTCCCACACAAAACCTTTTATGAAGTCAACAAGACAATAAAACATCAAATAAAATCTCCATCTGATTTTGGATCAACAATTATGCTGTGATGATGCAGTGATGACGTCATTGTGACAAAGGCGATCCCTCAGGCATTTCTTTCGCATGTTTTGTTGTTCCTTTTTCAGGATTTCAATCCCATCCAGATCCTTGTTCTGTCTTTTCTCTTCTCATAAATTGCTTTGGATAATTGTTCTAGTTTTCATATTGTCACAGAATCACCTGTTCTCTCTTCATCATTCCCGTTGCTCCGATTATCACTGGAGCAATGTCGGTGCTCTTCAGCTTCCAGGTTCTCTTGACTTTCTTTTTCAGATCCTGGTATCACATTTGGTTCGTGCTTGCAAGAGTTTCTGAGACTGGGATATTGACGTTTTTGCACATGTGTCGGTGGATTGCTCTCGATACCTTGTTGTACCTTTGTGTGTACAGGTGTTCTGACATGAGGTTTTTACATCCCGAGAGAAGGTGATGGTGTTTTCTATTTCTACCTTACAGAACCTGCACCTGTTCTTATTGACTCCATCCTGCCATCTTCTTACGAGTGTCCTTGGTGTTGGGTATTTACAGCTCCGAGAGAAAGTCTACACCCCCTTTAAAATTTTCACCTTTTGATGCCTTCTAGCCTGGATAAATTGCATTAAATCAGACTCCCCCCCCTTTATTTACACATCGTAACCCAGAACTTCCAAATGAAAAACAAATTCTTCAAATTTCAGAAAATTAATTAAAAAATACAAATATAGAATTGTTATCTAGGTTGGATTAGATTTGCACACAAACATACAGGTTCCTTAGTCAGCTATGTCGATAGTGTGCTTGTTCCCTAGATAGCTCACCTTCCATTGTTGTAAATTGTTTAGAAATCATATGCACTGTGTTATTCAATCAATAGTTAGGAGCGATCACGAACAATGAACTTCCCTCCATCCTCTTCTGCGAAGAGGAAGAAAGCCCTCCCGTCCCGTGATTCAGACGTCAACAAACTCCCCCCACCCATCAAACACCTCCCTCCCACCCGTGGTAGCGGGGATGGAAGCAGCGAGGGATGAGTCACGCGGGCGTGGGGGGGGCGGAGAAGGATAAAGAGAGATTCCTTTCTTTTCGGGGGAAGTGGTCGTTCAAGACAGGCGGTCGGCCGGTTTGCTTGGGTTAGGTTTGAGGCTTTCGAAGCTTTTTGCTTCTGGGAGTAGTGTTCAGCAGCCGTCGGTCCTGCTTGGCTCAGAGAGCTTCGGCTGCGCCTGGCTCGGAGGAGCTTTTTGAAGGCTTTCTGCTTGGGGTTCAGTGAGCTCGGCTTCTCTGGCTTGTTCGTCGAAGAGAGTTGGCTGTTTTTTTGAAGAAGAGTGAGCGGTTGCCTCGGCTCGAGCTGCTGGTGGTGGTTTTCTTCTTCTTCTTGGTTCATGGAGCTCTTGTTCTCCGTTTGTGCGACGTCATCGTGCGCCTATCTTGGATGTGCTTTCCTCGGCAGAGCGGCCATCGACAGAAGGGATCGGCACCTCGTCATCACCAGCACGTGTTGAGAGCCGGGAGGATTCCTGAGCTGAAGGATCGCGTCACGGCGATTGGTCCAGCTCGCTCTCGCTGGAAGCCCGGGCCGAACAACTTGAAGACACACGAGGTGGAGAGATTCGAGATAGGTCCTGGGTTTCAGCTCACCTTCCTCCGAGCGGAGCCCGTTAATAAAGGCCTCAACCACCATTTCTTGGTGTGTTTGTGCGTAGGTTGTGTCCGTGTCTACTAAGTAGGAAAACTGTTAATTATTGTGTTGAACGGTTGTCGTTCTCCTGCATACGTGTTTGCCTGTTAATTGCATACGTGCATGCCTGCATACGTGCATTATTATAATAAATGTCCTTGTGCAAATGTATCCTGTTCGGCTCCTTTCCCTCCATTGAACGCCGATTGCCATTCGGAATAATAGTTGGTGTTTAAATAGCCGTACAATAGAATCGCGTCCAACGGGGCCTCGCATAAATACCCCGCTCGTATCCCAAAACAAAGCGGCTCTTAAGCGGCTTCGTTTTCAAAGCGGCCCCGTTGAGGTACAGCCTCTCGGTAGTCTGCCACGCGATAATAGGTATATCGAAATTCGCGATTGACCCTGTAGCGCCCGGGTAGAGTGTTACTTGGCTGTGGTGTCTCAAAACACACCGAAGCGGGATTCCGCGTTTGATCCGGAAGGCTGCGACTAGATTGTCCGTTCAGTGGGCGTGAGAGCTGCCGCCATTGTTAGAATCGGTCAGTCCGCACGCCGGCTGGCAGAAAGTTACAAAACTAGAATATCTTGGTTGGATGTGTCCAACCCCCTGAGTTAATACTTGGTGGAACACCTTTGTAAGCAATTACAGGTGTGAGTCTGTTGGTCGAGGTCTCTTCCAACTTTACACACCTTGATTGGGAAATATTTGCCCATTTTTCTCACAAAACTGTTCAAGCTCAGTCAAGCTGTGTGCGGAGTGTTAATGGACCGCAATCTTCAATTCATGCCACAGATTTTCGATTGGATTTACGTCGGGGCTCTGACTGGGCCACTCAAGGACATTTATCTTTTTGTTCCTCACCCACTCCAGGTGTTGGCTTTGTGCTTCGGGTCGTTGTCATTCTGAAAGGTGAACATCCGTCCCAAAATTAGCTTTCTTGCACAGGACAGCAGGTTTTTCTCCAGGATTTTTCTGTATTTTGCTCCATCCATTTTCCCTTCAATCTTAACAAGTGCCCCAGTCCCTGCTGATGACAAACATCCCCATAACATGATGTGCCACCACCATGCTTCACAGCAGGGATGGCGTCTTTGGTTGATGTGCTTTGTTGGGTATGCGCCAAATGTAGCGTTTTGCATTTCGGCCAAAAATTTCCATCTTGGTTTCGTCAGACAACAAAACTTTTTTCCAATGGCTTCGGAATCTCTGGAATAGATTTTTACACACCTCAAAAGGACTCAAGGTGGGCTTTTATGAGAATGCTTCTCTCTTCCCGCCCTACCGTACAAGCCAGACTTGTTGAGTTCTTGGGATATTGTTGTCACATGTACACATTTACCAGTCTTTGCCAGAAAAGCATGTCGCTCTTTCAAAGTTACATTAGCCTCTTGATGGTCTCTCTATCAGTTCCTCATTGCTTAGTCTGTAGTTTGGAGGGACGGTCTCATCTGACGTCTTGGTGTTCCATACGCCTTCCATTTCTTAAATTTGCTGTCTGACTGTGCTCCAAGGGATATTCAAGGCATTTTAATATTTTTTATACCCATCCCCTGATCTGTGCATTTCACATTTTATCCCGGACATTTTCTGAAAGCTCCTCGGTGCTCATGTTGAGTCTTTGCTGTGAAATTCACACCCAGCAGAGGAAACCAACAGGAACGGCTGATTTATTCTGAAATCATCAGAATCACAACAATTTAACACAGGTGGAGGCCCATTAACTGGGTGTGATTGTGAAGGTGATTGGTTCCACCTGAGCTCTTTACCATTGTTGTCTTTGGGGGTGGACACTCATCAAACCAAGATATTCTAGTTTTGTGTTTTTAATTAATTTCTGAAATTTGTATAATTTTTTTCACTTGGAAGTTTGTGGTTACGATGTGTAAAAAAGTGTAAAAGTCTGATTTAATGGATTTAATTTCAGGTATAAGGCATCAAAAGGTGAAAAATTTGAAAGGGTGGTAGACTTTCTACAGACACGTATCTTGACTCGTTCTCCATCCCAGTTAACATGACGTCTCCAACCACTGCAAAGTGCCTTCTTTGTCTCTCCCAACTCTTTCCAGATATTTTTACAATCTTCCTGCTCTTTTGTCGTTCTCCCAGTTGTCGGTATATATTTGTTGATGTTCTTTTTGTATTTTTCTTCTCTTCTTTTCAATCGATGGCGCTGGATTTGCTGTTATTTCCATCCCATGTGGTGGCATCATATACTCGACAACCTGTTACTGAAATTCATTTGCTTCTGATGTATTGTTTGATGTCTCGATACAGATGATGACGAGAAAGGCCTTGTTACACACAGAACATTGTAGGGTTTCTCTCCGGTGTGTATTCTTTGATGGATGGTAGTTGATGATGATTAAGCTTTGTTACACACAGAAACATGTAGGCTTTCTTCCGGTGTGTATTCTTTGATGTCTATGCAAGTGATGGAATGAAACGCTTGTTCACACAGAACATTGTAGGTTTCTCTCCGGTGTGTATTCTTTGATGTTATCAGTAATTTGATGACGAAAATGCTTTTACACACAGAACAATTGTAGGTTTCTCTCCGTGTGCATGTCTGGTGCTCAGTAAGTGTGATGACTGAATTAAACGCTTTGTTGAAACAGAAACACTTGTGTTTCTCCCCCAAATGTATTTTTGATGAGATATAAATTGATGAAGAACAAAAGCCTTGCATTGTGAACACTTGTGGATTTTCTCAGGTGTGCAACGTTTGATGTATCAACAGATATGAAGAAGCAAATCCCTTATACACACAGTGCACTGTGTACAGTCTCACCTGTGCATATTTTTACACCTCCTTTTAAACACGATGGAAGTGAAGTCTTTGTTGTAACAGAAAACTTGTTTTGCTTCTCACTTCTTTGTTCTCCTGTTGCAAGACATTGATCCACCTGTCGCAGTTGTTGTTTGTAGACACACCCCGAAACTTGTCACCATCTTGACACAAAGTCTCTGTCGGGTGATGATCGAAAGAAACTTCTCCGTCCACCGACGAGAACAGTTGACACGTGAAGACGTTTCAAATTTTTTCTCTGCAAAGAGACAATTGAGCAAAAACATCAATAAATACTTTTACAACTTGAACAGCACTCGTGGAGCACATAGTCTCACCTTGCACTTCATTCTGAACAATTACCATTGTTAACTGAACACTTTGTGTGAATTATTATATAGAGAACAAGAAAAAGAACAATCAGAGATTGCAGACCCTCGCCAGGACTTTTGTGTGGTGTTTGTGACTGGTGTGTTTTGTAATCAATATGAGATATAATTAGAACTGCTGGTAGTGATGACCGGATCAAGATGTCCCTCTTGATGCAGCCCTGCTTTGATTGGACACCTGACCTGACTCGTGACGTTTTCGTTATTATTCAAATGGATTTAGAACGGGATTAAAATTAATTAATTCAAATCAAATGGAAGAACAAATGGACAGTCCTTATCAGAAGGAACCCAACAAGCGAAAAGCAAAGATGAAGTCATCAGGAGGAACCTGGATGGATCACATTTCAGCTGCTCTCCTCTTCCCTCAAACCCATCCAGGAACAGCCAAGTAGCCATATATTAAAAAAAAAATCAAAAATCAAAATCCCAGATTAAAAAAAATTAAATAATCTGGTGCCAGACCATGCATCCGATCAAGATGAAATTTTATTCACCATCTATTCAAAACATTTATTCACCGTCACAACTGGATCATAATTGTGAAGTTTCAGGTCGATTGATTAGCGGTTCCAGAGAAAACATTATTTAATATTTTTTCAATCCAATATGGCTGCCAAACATGTGACACAATTATTCCTTCACAAACTTGTACACCCATGGCTTGGGGAACATTTGTGTGAAGTTTCCCATCGATCTGTCCAGCCGTTCTGGAGAAGATTTTTTTTTATAGGTTTTCGGGTAAATCAATATGGCTGCCAAACCATGTCATTGTGAACCTTTGTTCCTCACGGATAGGCGGTCATACGTGTAAAATTTCACCTCAATCCGTTCAGCCACTTCAGAGAAGAATTTTGAAGGTTAAAAAACACAAACAATATGGCTGTCGAATCACGTGACTGATGACGTCATCAAATTTTTTTCTTCTGTGACACATTTTATCCCGAGATGGCCCTCAAAATTTTTGATGTTGCATTATACATACTAGTGCATGCCCGTGGTGCGTGCCCATACGTGCTGGCCGTATGTGCAAACAAAACAAACAAAAAAACTTTCAAACCGCTGCAAGAAACAACCACACAGGCCGTTCCTTCGCTCTCACGTGCCATAGTGCGTGCCCGTACGAGCGTGCCGTACTGCAAAAAATAAATAAAAAAATTTCAAACCGGAGCCAGAAACGACAACACACAGGCCGTTCCTTTGCTCTCGCGTTCTCGCGACAACCACACTTCCACACACAGAGTTAATTAAATCCAAATTAAAATCAAGTTTACCTCCCTGTCTTTGTTGCCATGACATTCGCTGCCATGACCGGCACGGCCCGTGACGTCATCGTCGCCGGCCGCGCACCGGCCTAGCAGCCACGCCTACAGCAACGTGTCATGTCATTGGTTGGTAAATAAATGGCCGCAGCAACGTGTCATGTCATTGGTTGGTAAATAAATGGCCCAGCAACTGTCATGTCATTCGTTGGTAAATAAATGGCCATAACTTGGGAACACTTGTCCGATTAATATCAAACCTTGAAAAGGCACATACTCAGGTCCGCAGCAATATACCTGGCAAGTTTCAATTAGATCGGACCAGTGGTTGTCGAGAAACACGGTCACAGACACACACACACACACACACACACACACACACACACACACACACACACACACAGATTGCTGGAATTATAGATAGATGCCAATATATATGACGTCATTTTTAAAATCACGCTTATTTCCCATTACAGTACTGCCGTGTGCCAAGTTTCAATTATTTCCTTCGTATTTCAGAGAAGGTCCAAAGTTTCCAACATGGCTACACCACGTGACCTATGACGTCATAATCATCACGAAAACATTCTTCACGAGCAGTCCACCTGCAGTGAAAATTTCCTCTCAATTCGACAAGCGGTGTGGAGAAAAAAACATAAAACAACGTACTCGCACAGTGTCGGCACGAAGAGCAAAATACAAATCCCTGCCACCTCCAGTCGAACGTCGGGCCTGGTCAGCTGGTTCGTGAAAGACTTACACAAGGATGCACAAGGAACTTGATGCAGAAGGAGGTCGTTCGGCCCATAAAGCCTGTCATACAGCAACACCACTGAACAAGAACAGAACTCGGGAGCGCGTACCTCCGCCATGCTGAACAGTTTACGTTTTGTATCCCACTGATGGTCGGATCGGGATACAGACCTGAACCAAAATCGAATCGGCTTGTTCTTGTCCTGCAGAACTCATCCACCATTTTGTCATAACTCGTCCACAACCTTTTGAGATATCAGCTCACAGAAACGGACAGGGGTGGAAACATAACCTCTGTCCACCATTCAG
>JAXMNL010000584.1:6485-27202 GCA_035128595.1 Eptatretus atami
TCGGAGTTCACGTGTCAGGACGTAGCGGTCCGATGATTTCTACCCAACGTCGCGCTTTGCCGAGGGGTCGGGTTCACGGATGTCAGGACGAGCGCTCCGATTGATTCCGCGCGAAGTCGCGCTTTGCCGGGTCGGAGTTCCCGCTGTCAGGAACGAGCGGGCTCCGATATTCCCACGACGTTCGCTTTGCGGGTCACCGGAGTTCACGCTGTTCAGGACGAGCGCTCCGATGATTCTCAAGCGACTTCCGCTTTGCGGGGTTTCGGAGTTCACGCTGTTCCAGGACGAGCGCTCGCGATGATTCCGCGCGAACGTCCGCTTGCGGGGTCGGAGTTCACGCATGTCAGGACGAGCGCTTCCGATTATTCCGCTGCGACGTCCGCTTTGCCGGGGTCGGAGTTCAACGCTGTCAGGAGAGCGCTCGCGATGATTCCCAGCGACGTCCGCTTTGGCGGGGTCGGAGTTTCACGCTTGGTCGCAGGAACGAGCGCTCCGATTATTTCCCGCGACGTCCGCTTTGCCGGGGTCGGAAGTTCCGCTGTCAAGGACGAGCCGCTTTCCGGAAAAATGATTTCTACCACGTCCGCTTTGCCGGGGTCGGAGTTCACGATGTCAGGCGAGCGGCTCGCGATTATTACCCCGCGACGGTCGCGCTTTGCCGGGGTCGAGTTCACGCTGTCAGGACGAGCGCTCCGATGATTTCTCCGGCGACGGGTCCGCTTTGCCGGAGTCGGAAAGTTTGTCACGCTGTCAGTACGCGCTCCGATGATTTCTACCACGTCCGCTTTTGCCGGGGTCGGAGTTTCACGCTGTCAGGACGGCGCTCACGATGATTTCCACACTGTCCGCTTTGCCGGGGGTCGGGAGTTCACTGGCTGTCAGGACGAGTGCTCCAATGATTTCTACCACACGTCCGCTTTTGCCGGGGTCCGGAGTTCACGCTGTAGCACCCTCTGATTGGACAGAAAGTGCGGCGGCCGCAGGTTTCTGCGTTGGCACTCAGGGTGGCCTACGCCGTTTGGCTATCTTTTACAGGCCGTCAGGTCGCCGGCTGGAATTATACGCGGAGTTATATTACTTTTTCATTTCTACGTTCGCACGTAGCAATTCGACAATCCGAACAAAAAAACTGGTAAAATAATAAAATAAAATAAAAATTAACCTAATCGTTACGTCCGTTGGCCGCACGTTCGCCTAGGGCCCCTGCCGGTCGCCTTTGCAGGCAACTTTGAGCTCCTTGGCATACTGCCCTTGAAAAATTCTAATGGCCGCCGCAGGGCCGCCCTTAAGGTCCACCGGTGCGACATGCAAATCAAAAGACCGTGCGGCCAACCCCACGTTTTCGATCTCCACAATTTCCTAAGACCTAAAGGCCGTAAGGGTACATTTTGCTCTTCGGCGGGATTACGGTGGGCCGAGCCCTCTTGATTGACAGAAACGTGGCGGGGCGCAGAGTGTTCTGCGGTGGCCTCAGGTGGCCCTACGCCGTTTGGTGCTATATTTACAGGTCGTAAGGGTCGCCGTGGAATTATAACGCGGAGTTATACCTTTTTTGCATTTTCACGTTCGCCGTAGAAATTCGACAAGCGCGAAACAAAAAAACTGGTAAAGAAGAAAAAGAAAAAAGAACGCGCACTTGTTACATCCGTTCTGGCCGCAAGTTGTCGCCTTCGGGCCCGCCCTGCGGTCCGCCTTGCGGGCAACCTTGCGTCTGCCTTGAAAATTTCTATGGCCGCCGCAGGAAGCGCCCTAAGGTCACCGTGCGACATCAAATCAAAGACCGTACGGCAACCCCCGGACGTTTTCGGTCTCACAATTTAATAAATATGCCGTGTGGCTACCGAAATAAAAACATTGTGACTGCTACCATGTTGTGACCGTGGAAATACTGCGGTCCGCCGTATAATTGCTAGTGGCCCGTAGATTTTGAAGACGCCCCGGCCGCCGGTGGCAAATGTGACTTCGGCCTTACCCTTCTGGAAGTATTTTGATCAAATGCAACAACCTCAGCGGTACAGTTCCGCTGGAGTTAATCTTTTTTTAATTTCCTTGAAATGATGTTTTTTTTCATCAAACCGCTTTCACAACAGGAACCCTACGGGTTCAACGGGTCGTTTTGGTTTATTTGGTAAGACAAGTTTCGGATTGCGAACATACCCCGTGGGAGTTTCAATTCGTACACTCTCAGGTGAGCGTACAGCACGGACGACAGATAGTTTTGAATTTCGGAAAGATTTTTTATGCTATCAGAGAAAAGAAGCCCAGAACACTTCACAAGAGGGTCAAGGTTAGTTCATAATCAATCATTTGCGACTTAATTTTGCGTTGGGCATCGCCAGCGCATTTAATTATTTATTTTTAAACAACAATTTAAGAAATTGGTGGAAAGGGCCGTTTCTTCTTCCGCCCAAAAGTGCGTGAATCACACATTGGGCTTAGTTAAATGCCCTGGGGAAATGGTCTCTAGAATATCCGGGTGTCAAGTTTGTCCGGTTCCGTCTATCTGCAAATGAACCGAGAAATTACCAATTTTAAGAAAATAGCCCAAAATGGCCGTTCGCCTCGGCGCGAAATCAACATTTTGGGCTCAGTTACTGCCAGCGCGATGTGTTCAGTATGTGCCTTGTTAATTTTCATACAAATTCTGTTCACGAATAATGGGAGAAATCGACGTTTTCAATATTGACACTGTACATAAGAAAATAGACAGAAACGTGGTTGACCCCGGTGGTTGAAAAGACCCCACTCCAAGCCCTTCAGTGACCTTTCCCTGGCCTTCACGCTCCATCGCGCATGCGCACTTCAGCCCTTTTCGGGTTCCCACATTTCTCTAAAAGGCCCAAACGAGGTCAGGAGCGCCTCGCTAGGATAAGACCTTGGTGGGATCGAACGAGCAAGGGAGGAGCGTACGCAGATTTCCTCGTCAGCAGATCAACATCGGCTCGGCTTTGGAGCCAATGGAGAGGGGGGATTGAAGTTTCGGACCTATGAAAGAAGTTGAAAGGGGAAGTCCGATCAGGAATCATACACGCCAGCATTTTCATCCATCCCAAATGGCTGAGGCATCGGGTGACGTCACTCGTCTCTCAAACCGAATGTGTTCCAGCTATATTTGCGTATGAAGTCTCATTTCATCTTAGGGTATCTGCCATCTAATCGAATCAAATTTAATTACTAAAACTCTCATCTTTGTATGCATGTATGTTATGTAATGTTTTCCCGAAATACAGCCAAAACGGTGCACGATAGCGCGCGGCAAAACATTTTAGGGCCACTTTCCGTTCTGCCTGCGGTGTGGTCGTATCAAGGTTTTTCGTTCAAACCGGCAACGAAAAAAATTATTAAAAAATCATTCCCCATTCAGTCAAGTGCGACTTCGGGAGTATTTTTGATCAATTGCATAAACCTCAGGCGGTAAACAGTTCCTGGAGTTATCTATTTTTTTATCTGCTTGAAATGAATGTTTTTTTTCATTCACGCGTGTCACAACAAGGAACCAGCAACGGGTTCACCGGGGTCGTTTGGTTTATTTGTAAAGACAAGTTCGAATTGCGAACATACCTCCGTGGGAGTTCATTCGTTTCAAATCTCTGCAGGTGAGCGACAAGCACGGATGACAGATAGTTTTGAAATTCGGAAAGATTTTTTTCGCAATCAGAAAAAAGAAAACGAGAAACACTTTACAAGACGAGGTTAGTTTCATAATCAGGATCATTTGTGACTTAATTTCGGCGTGGGGCATCCGCCCCAAGCGGATTTAATTATTTAATTTTTAAAACAAGCAATTTTTAAAGAAATGGGTCCCAAAGGGCCGGAATCACACATTTGACTCAGTAAATGCCTGGGGAAATGGTCTCCAGTAATACCTGTCAGGTTGGTTCGGTTACACCACACGAATAACCGAGAAATACCAATTTTTAAGAGGCAAATGGCCGTTCCTCGCCGCGAAATCGCCTTTGGCTTGATATTAATGCCTGCGCTGAATGTGTTCATAGTAGGTGGCTGTTAATTTTCAATCCGAAGCTTCTGTTCACCGAATAATTGAAGAAATCGACCGTTCAAATGAACTGCACACAAAGAAAAGACAGAAGCGAGAGAGTGCGCTTTGACCCTGTGGTTTGGAAAGACCCCACTCCGAGGCTCTTCGTGGCCTTTCACTGCTTCACCTCGCCTTCGCTGCATAGCGCACTTTAGCCTTTCCGGTTTTCCACATTTGCTCTCAAGGGCCCAAACAAGGACAGCATACTAGTGTTGCGAATTCGCGCCGCAGCCGGCGTGCGATACGGCGCAGGCGTGATTCGATCGCGGCAACGTCGCCCACCGGCACGGACAATTCTGTCGTGACGCCTCGTCGGACGTAACGCCGGGAGCTAGTCACGGGTGGGCCTTTTCGGCCTCACGCACGATCGTTGCCAAATCGGCCACCCCGCGTGGGATAGGGTTGTTTCGCCAACTCGCCTACCGCTAAGTAACGCGCCCCGACGCGGATAGTAACCGGGCCGTCAGCAGCTCGCCGGCAGTCGACTCCGGAATGCGAGCCGCTTGGGCGGGCCCGTTCCGTACTATCAGGGATAACCGAGCGGTGTTTATCTGTCCGACCTCGACGGTTCGATTAATTACCCGGGATGCTTGCACCCCAGCATAACGACCCTTTACGTGAAACAGGGGTAATGGAGAGTCAATGGATGAAAATACAAAGGGAAAACGGGCACAGGTCCAATCAAATGTCCAAGCACTTTATTTACACGACAGCACGGAGAGGCAGCACATATACAGGCCATAGCAGGAATGAAAAAATGCAATATAGCAATTAAAACAATTAATGCACAAAAAGCAATGGTTATACGACCGACTAACGCGTACACACGGCAACACTTAATAGCAGTGTCTACTTTAAACAGACCGGCGCCAACAAGATCGCATACAAAAACCGCCGAAAAGAAAATGGTGACTTCCGGCTTTGGCTGGTGAGTCGCGCTCTCCCGCGACCGTTGCGTGGTCGCTGCCTGGCCGCGACTCCAGCCCTGGCCGTGGTAAGGCGAGTCCTCTCCGGCGTGCCTCGCGCCGGCACGTGGTTGCCGCTTCGACGCCACGGGCGGGTTTCCTGGCCGGCTAATCTCCGCGCGGATAGAGGGGGTGGGGAAACGTGGCATGCCCGAGGTCGGGAGGGGGAATGTCACGATGCTCTTCCCGCAGCGGGTCTCGGACCCGCACCACAGCAGACCTAGGCCAGCGGCGCACCACCAACGACCGAGACAAGAGGAAAAGGCGGAAGAGGCCAAGCTAGGCGGCCCGCGTGTAGCGTCTTTTATCGCGCGGTGACTCCCCCCTTCCGCCCCGCCGCCGTTTCGGCCCTGCCATCCCTTGCGAGCTTCTTGGAGAAGCCTCTCGAAGGGGGCGTGCCATCACGCTTTCCCTCCTCCACCCGCACACCGTCGCCGGGGGCGAGGAGTCAGTTTTTTGGCTGGAAGCCAAAGCATTATTGCGCCACCAAAAAGAAGGCCCCCACCTTTTCTCACCTTTGACTTTGAGCCTGCATCGCTCTTAGTCCGCGCACATTTCAAAGCGCGGGGAAGTCACAACGGAAGACCAAACAGGCGGGGAAACTGCGCATAGCCTTCGCAGTTTTCCTCCTCGCGCCTTTGTTTGCCGTTCGTAGTGGCGAAGATGTAGTGGCGTATATGGTGGAGTGGCGTGGGTGGCAGTTGTGGTTGGCGGCTGTGTGATGGGGATGCGCCGTGGTTGTTGAAATTGTTTGTGTGTTTTGAAATAAGCAGATAGAAAGAAAAACGACTACTCAAAGCCGTCGCAGCCCAAATGAATCACATTAATTCCCTGCTAAACAACGGGTTTTTGGGGCTAACCTACACATGTACTTTAAGAGATATCTCACCTACGGGTCCTGAATGGTGGTTTTGCGAATTCCACAGCCGTAACAAACTACCCCTCCGGTTTTTTACAGACTCGTCGCGCGAGTCGTCAAATTCTCGTGTGCCAATCATGTGTAGTTCTCCCCTAGTACGTTTTACCTTCGGATGGCTGGTGCGACATTCATGGTATTCGTGTCCAAAAGAAATAACCATGAGGGCTGAAGTAACTAAACTAGACAAAACGGGCCACTCACATGGACGACTTAAATAAATTGCGCGGCGCTAGACAGACATGCCGGGGGCGCACTTCAATATTTGACAAACATCTTACTTAAATCTATACACTAACCATGGCCCAGGTCAATGGACCGCTGCACGGAGCAAAACAAAAGACAACGGTGGGCACGGGCCGCCACTGCAGGCCCGTGTTGTGCTGCCAACAGGACAGTTCTCGCCAGCTGTGCAAACTGTTGCGGTGATCCTGGCGTGCACATGGTGCATGAACAAGGGGGGGGGGGGCAAAGCAAAACTTGAACGGGGCAAAAATGCGATGTGGGCATGGGCATGGCTATGGCGAAGGCCAGCAGGCAAGGCATGGCATGACAAGGCCGCTTCTGTAGAAAACAGCGGGAGATGATCGACGGCACAAGGCGTTGCAGGCAAAAAACAGCCGGCAGTGGAGCTGACGCGGCACAGGCCTTGAAGCAAAAACAGCTGCAGACGATGAAGTTGGCCGGCTCATTGCCGTGCGAGTGCAGGTTGGTGGGGGAGTGCGGTGGTGCTGGCACACACAGTAAGGACTGGCTGCGGACCTACCTACCTGTCTCCCTCCGCACCTATCGCCTTTGCCTGTCACTGTCTACACCAGCTTCCCTTAATTTGTAAAAAACCAATTTAAGCCCGCAATTAATTTTTTTTGTTTTATTTTCTTTTTTTTCCATACCTCCCACTAATAATTCGTCCCTAACCACCTTTACTGTCTTTGTTCGGCTAAAACCTAATCGTCTCCTCGCCTACTCCAACCCCTAACGTTCCGCTTCCCGGAGGGGAATGAGGGAGAGCTATTGCCGGTCATGTGGTCGAGAGCCCAACTCAAGCCTCATGATGGCCTCCCCAGAAGTTCAGTGGTTCTAACCCAAAGGTAGGTCCAGCGGCCCACAACGAGAGCGAAGGGATGGATGGTGGGCGGAGGGTCACTTCCTAATCTATACCCTAACATTAACCTTTAAACTACCCGGGGCTTCCACAAGCGCTTCTCGCTTAAAACTATTGGTTCTATCAACCCGATTCCCGTCGTCTGTGTTGGTGTCCTGCGCACAAAATTTCGGGCCTGCGCCCCCGGCCATTTTTCTTTTCGTGCCCTCACAAGGTCTCATGGGCTTGGGACGCGTGGCTCCCTTGTGCAGGCACTACCCTCTGCGTTCCCCTACAATGGCACGCACGGGCACTACACTGCCTCCGAGCCTACCACCTCCCTAAACACCGGGGAGTGCCCTCCCTGGCGACTCTCCTGAACGCTTCACTAGTGGCAGGCTGGCTTTCCCGCCCCTTTCCGAGGGTTCCCCGTGCCAAATGCGAATGCCCACCCGCGGCTAACGGCGCCCTCGGGCCCCTCGCATCATGCGGGCGCAACGCCGTGCCCAATACGCTAACTAGCCGGCCCCCCATGGGCCCTTGGCCTACGCAGCGGCCGACTAGCCCGGTGCCCGGGGTACCCACTCAGCGATACTCAGTCTTTCGGAGCCACCACGCTCCAGCCCGTCAACAGGGCTCCTCGCCCCCTAACCAAAACAGGTTTCGAGCCTACCTCCCCCAACAACAAAACGACCTCCATTTTGTCAATTTCACTAACCCAACTTTTACTGACCCGGGGATCCGCTTGGGCGGGGAATCACTCTACCCAATCACTCAATCGCACGCATGCATTCCCCATTTCGCTCACTCACACAGACCCGCCTGCTCACTCACTCAACATGTCTCCAGCCAACTCACCAACCTCTTCAAACACACACACAGGTCGCTGAACCTGCCTCCTTCTAATACCTCACCCTCGACTAACTCGTGCTCCCGACGTCGTCCCTTACACTACAGCAGCGTTGCTTTTACATCGTAGCTAAGCTTACGTCCCCTAGCACATCAAAGTTATTGTCACGGTGCCTGCAAATCTTATTTCCATCTCGCCATCCTAAATCTGACTAATCCCTCTAACTCCATTCACGGACTCATGAGGATTACCCCTTGCCCCATGAAGTCGGTCTAAACTAAGCTAACCTTACCCTAGCTAGTGTCATCCTGTGCCCAGGCCAAGGGGTCTCCACCCCTTGCCCAAGGAATCCTGTTCACACCAAACGCGAGGCTTGCTTTGTTAATTTTTTTTTTCTAAATTTTGCGCGAGCACAGCGCGGCAACTCACAGCTCGCGCACTTTGCACCTGCCCGTGACGTCAATGGCAGATGCATCGCGTCCCTCGTCCTCCGACGGCACCATGCCGGCAGGGTTTTCACCTCCTGCCGGGATTCACTAAACGTGCAGCCATGAACCGTCACCTCTGCGCACCCCAAAAGCAAACCTCGCACGTCGAGGGGCTCCCCACGCCGAACACATGTGCCTTGCCCGTTTTGGAGCTTAACACCAAAGATCGCGATGGAGAACCCGTCGCGGTCCCAAATCCGAAATCCTGTCCTTTGTCCGTCGCGGGATCGGCAAATATTCACGCGCTGGCGTTTCCGGACTGGGCTTCACTCCCGCAAGCGAGCACGTGGCGGCCCGTGCGTTGGCACGCACGGACCTCGCGCGTCGTTGCTGGTGAAACCCGGCGCGGTGCTCAAAACACTACGGCCGCTATTCGGCTTTTGTCTATGTGTCGGCCGTCGTCCTCGCGTCGTAGCTCCCCGCTTCAAACTGCCCTCGTGCCACGGCCTAACAAACCTCGACCAATCAAATTCACACCCGGAAAGACGCGGCCGTCGTGCTCCCCATGCCGACCGACATACTCCCTCTCACACAGGACCTCCACCATGATGTCGGCTGTTCTCCTTACACTCGGCCGCTTCACGTCACGCATGCACCGTCCTCGCCTACGTGGGCTCCACTCAACTCGCGGCCTTTCACTCCACCTCCCGTGGTTTGTTCCACGCACGGCGTGCACTGGGAGGCAAGCACGTCGCGGCAACTCGCAACCACATCCACTCACACACGGGGTCCGCTTTCCACACACGGGGGCGTCACTCCAACACTTGCAGCCAACACACACCGGACAAACCACAAGGGGATTTGTGCACTACAAGGGGTTCCGGGGCCTATATACCCCCCAAGCTCTCGTGACCTGTCCACGAGCACCGTCCCCTCTACTCCGGCCTAGCACGACCGAACCCACTGTGCCGTGAGTCGCCTCAGGGGGCATACTCCCTCCCCTCGTTCCTGGAGGGAGGCTATCCAGCGCTTGCACGGCGTCACGAAACAGTCCGCCACTCCCCGCTCATGTGTCCTCATACCGTCCAATGTGTGTGTGTTCGTCACTACCCCGGTCCAATGTTCACATCTCTTATCTCCGTGTCTCTGGCAATACTTTTCATTTCCTTCTTTGTCTTTGTTACTTCCCATCGTCTCCTTTTTTATTTGTGTCTCTTTATCAGGGCCCGCCCTAATTGTTCCTTGCAATCCGACGAGTGGCGTCGATTACGTCCTGCACCACTCGACATTGCTCCTTGTGGTGCCGGTCCACATCCTACCTTATTGCGTTGTTTCTACTTCCTGGCTCCTTCTGAGTCGTTGCCTCCTCTTCGGGACTTTCCTGAGTTCTTACCGTTCTCCCTATTTCCGCGAGTTTTTTTTCATATCTCGCGTGACTCCAATCTCGCTTCCCGTTTTAGTTGTTCAATTTCCAACTCACATTGTTTCTTAGTTTTCTTGCCCACATTGTTTTCTCCTGCCTCTTCAATTTTCCAACCTCATCGTTTCTTTCATTGGCTCATTTCTTCCTGTTGCTTCATTCGCTGTTCTCTTTCTCACTACTCTTCTTGTTTCCTCTCCTGTCCTTCTTCTCCAGTTTTCATGGTTTGCTTCATTTGGTTAATCTCCTTCTGTGTTTCATTTGCTGCTGTCTCATTACTCTTGCTGTGTTTCTTCTCCTGCCCTTCCTTCTTTACAGCTTTCGTTGGTTTTCTTCATTTGGTTAATTTCCCTTTTGTGTTTCATTCGCTGTTCTTTGTCTATCTCTTGCGCACATCCAGCCTGCCTTTTTTCCAATTGGTAACCTCGGGCTTCATGTTCTCTTTTTTTTTATATCCATTGTTCCTCTTCTCGTTCGTGTCCCTACTCCAATCTCGTTGGTGTCCTTCATCTCCTGATTTTCTCCTTCCTGCTTCAATTACCTTGCTCCTTCACTTCTCTCGTTATTCCCAACCTATTTTTTTCCTTTTGTCGTTCAGTTTCAAATTCATAACTCTCAGTTTTTTATTCCCACTGTCTCTCTTGTTCGCTCGTTCCTGCAATCTCACTTATTTTCGCTTTAATTGGACGATTTCTTTCTCCTGTCTCAATTCCCTTGTTCTTTGTATTTCCTATTCCCACTGTCTTCCTGTTCCTCATTCTGCAATCTTCGTTATTTCATTTAGTTGGCTGACTTCCTTCTCCTGTATTATTCGTTCTTCCTTCATTAACTCTTTTTTGGCATCTCAATTCTGCAATCTCGTGGTTTCTTCAGTTGGCTGAATTTCCTTCTCCTGTCTCATTCCTTGTTTCTTCAAGTACTACTTTCTTGGGGTTCTCATTCTTTCATCTGGCCTTTGCTTCCAGCTGTTCGATCTGTACAAGGTGGTTCCTTAACGTTTTCCATTCTCTGGCTGTCGTTGCTTTCTTCTCTCCGCATCCTCAACTCGTTTTGTTAATTTCCGGTCTCTTTGTTTTGGTGTTCTCTGTAACTCAGAAGCTTCCTATTCTAAATTCTTCTCTCATCTCCCACACTCCGACCTTTGCTTTGGCTTCTATGTTCGATGCTGTACAGTGTGGTCCCTTAACGTCCTCATTCTCTGCTATCGTTCTTTTCTTCTCTCAACGTCTCCAGCTCGTCTTGTTAAATCCCTTCTTTGGCTTCGTGCTCCAGTATCTCATAACTTTTTTCCATTTTCCTCACTCTGTTTCATCCCTTTCCTTGCACATCTTCATCCCTTTCCCTGCTCAACCTCACTCATACGCCAACCATGAGCTCTCTCTCAAATTGTTTCTGATATTCCTGTTTCTCTTTTACCTCCTCCTCACAGTTGCTTTACCCCCAAATTGTGTTTCCGTTTTTGCTCTTCTAACTTTTTCTTCAGCTCGCTCTCCGCTTGTCCCACTTAAGGATCACTCAACTCCTATTTTCCCTATTTTTCCCTTTAATTCTTCCTTTAATTTGTTTTACTTCCAGCTCGTGTTTCCTGTTTCCTTTTTCGAGCTCGGTCTCCATTTCTCCTTCAATTCTTCCCAAAGCCGCCAATGTCCGGCGTAGGTGCGCTTTGACCTCGAAACCTGCCCATGCCCAACGTGTGGTTATGAAACGATGTTGGGAGCGGCTCTGCGCTCGTGTTGCCGGCCATTTGCCGCGCCCATAAAAGCCGTCGCCTCCGTACTGCGCTGAGGTGCGATCCAGCGCCGCCATTATCACCAGTTGCCCGGCACGTTCCGTGCTCAGAATATCGGGTTGAAGCTCCCCGGTGGAATTATAATTACGCAGAGGTACCAATCCCGGGCGCATGGATTCTACCATCTCTACATATACATTTCTACCCCGCGGCACCGCTCGCCTGAGACTACAAATCTTAACTTCTCGTAAGGGGGTTTAATTTAGCTGCCTCGTAATTTGGAGGGAATCGGCGGGTCGCTCCTCTCACCCAGGCCTGAGCCGATTCCCCTGTGAAAATTTTTTAAAAGGCTGGAGACGGGGAGAGTTTTGTTTCCCTGCTCTCTGACACCGTGTTGACGAATTCGCACCGCGGCCGGCGTGCGAAACGGCCACGTGAGCTCGATCGCGTGACGTCGCCCACTCGGAACGGACAATTCTGGTCGTTGACCCTCTCGACTAACGCCGGGAGCTAGTCACACTGGGTGGCCTTTCGGCCCACCACGATGGTGCAATCGGCCACCCGTGTGGGAATAGGTTGTTCGCCAAACCTCGACCTACTAAGTACCCCACGCGGATGGTAATCCGGGCGAATCGCACCCTCGCCGCAGGTCGACTCCGGACGGCAAGCGCGCTGGGCGGCCCGTCCGTACTATCTGGGATAACCGATGCGGTGTTATGTCGACGCCTCGACCGGTTCAGATTAATTAGCCGGGATCTTGCACCCGCTAACAACTCCTTAACGTGAAACAGGATGGAAGTCAATGGAGAAAACTAAAAGCGAAACGGGCACAAGGTCAAACATGCAAGCACTTTATTTACACGACACACGGAGAGCACACATATACAGACCATACAGGAATGAAAATGCACCATATGCAATTAAAACAATTATGCACAAAAAAGCAATGTAATCGACCGACTTACAACGCACCGGACATACACCATCAGGAGAAAATCCTAACATAAACTTATGCACAAATGTATCAAGAACTACAAATACAGGACATTATACAATTACTTACAGGCGGCGCACAAGATCCATGACAAAACCCCGAACGAAAATGGTGACTTCCCTTTGGCTGGTGAGTCCCTCTCCGCGCGATCCGTTGGCGTGGTCCGCGGCCTGGCCGACGACTCGCGTGCCCTGGCCTGGTAGGCCGGTCCTCTCCGGAGTGCCTCGCGCCGGCACGTTTGGCCGCTCGACGCCACGGCGGGGATTTTCGGCGCTTATCTCCGCGCGGATAGAGGGGGGGGGGAACGTGGATGCCCGAGGTCGGGAGAGGGGAATGGCAAACGCTCCTTCCCGCCAGCGGGGTCTGCGGACCGCACCACAGCCAGAACCAGGCCTAGGCGCCACCACCACGACGAGGAGACAAGAGGAAGGCAGAAGCGCAAGCTCGTGCGGCCCGCCCGTGTCCGTTTTTATTGCGGGCGGGATTTCTCTCGCCCTTCCGCCCGCCCCGTCGCCCCGCCCTCCTTCGAGCTTTTCTTGGAGAAGCCTCTCGAAGGGGGCGTGCCCTCACGCTTTCCTCCACCCGCTCGTCCGGGGGCCGAGGGATTCAGTTTTTGGCTTGGTGAGCAAAGCATTATTCCCAAAAAGAGGCCTCCACCTTTTCTCACCTTTTGACCTGCATCTGCTCTTTTCAGCGCCAATCCAAGCGCGGGGAAGTCAACGGAAGAAACAGGCGGGGAACCTGCGCATTCCTTCGCAGTTCCCTCCTCGGCGCCCTGTTTGCCGTTCGTACGTGCGAAGATAGTAGTGGGGTAGATGGTGGAGGTGGCGTGGTGGCAGTGTGGTTGGCGCTGGTGAATGGGGATGGCGGTGGTTGTTGAAATGTTTGTGTGTTTTGAAATAAAAGATAGAAAAAAAAACGACTGACTCAAAGGCGTCGCAGCCGGGATGAACACATTATATCTCCTCTAAACAATCGGGTTTGGGGCTTAACTAAGCATGTACTTAGAGATCATCTCACGCTACCGGGTCCTGATGGTGGTTGCGAATTTCCACAGCCGTAACACTAGGATAGTAGTTGTGGGAAGGAACGAGCAAAGGAGGGCGCACGCAGTTTCCCTTGTGTGGCGGATCACATCGGGCCTCTCGCTTTGAGCCAAATGGAGAGGGGGGATTGAAGTTTCGACCAATGAAAGAAGCGGAAGGTGTGGCTATTTTATGCAGCGAATGGGAAAGGTTTGGCAGCCAACAGTAAACGTGAATAACGTGGCAACCAATCCGCATAACTCCGTAGCTCTCGCCGACGCAAATATAATGGCACAGTGGCGTATGTTGGATTCCTATATATGCGACATATCCCTTATTGTCGGGTTTTCGCGTCTGTGTGTGTGTGTGTGGTGTGTGGTGTGTGTGTGTGTTTCTTGGCAACGCGAGGCTCACAAGCACGAACCAGCGAACCGATTTCGATGAAACTTGCCAACAGGTGCATATGGTCTGGGAATGTGCTCGTTTGAATTTCGTTGCTAGAACCACCCGTTGCTGTGCAGCGGCCGAAACCCGCGTACAGTATTTTCAATACTTGCCCTTCAGTTTTGAATGTAGAGAACGAGAACTTCGGAATTAAAACTTCCGAGATATTTAGAAAATTTAGTCAAGCCGATTTTTATTGAGGTTTTATTTTCAAATGGTAGTCCTTCAAAATCGGGTGTCTATTTACCGTCATTTTTTATGAGGGGCTTAGGAAAGTGGGCGGAGCTTAGGAAAGTGGACGTGGTGATAGAAAGTGGGAGTGGTAGGAAAGTGGGCGTGGCTTATGAAAAATATTGTGTGGCTCAGGAGATGTGTGTCAAACAAGAGCATTGAGAGAAGTTATCAGGTTTTCCCGTCTGTGTGTTGTGTGTGTGTGTGCAACGCGAGGCTCCACAGCACAAACCAGCAAACCGATTATTTTTCAAAATGGTAGTCCTTCAAAAATAGGGTCTATTTACTGTCATTTTTTATGAGGAGTGGCCAGTTGGCAAAATACGCAATAGTGTTACGAATTCTGGTCCGCCCGGCCACGAACTCGATCGTGACCGCGTCGCGCCACCGAACGGATAATTCAGTCGTGACCCCCCGGAACAACGCTGGGAGCTAGTCACGGGTGGGTCATTTCGACCTCAACACAATCGTGCCAATTGGCCACCCGCGAGGATAGGGTTGTTCGCCAAATTCGACCTACCTAAGTACCTGCGCGAGTCTTAAACCGGGTAATCGTACCTCGCCGCAGGCCGCCTCGGACACGAACCGCTTAAGCGGTCCGTTCCGTGCTTCAGTGATAACCGAGCGGTGTTATCGCCGCACCTGACGGATGTGATTCTGTTACTGGGTGCTTACACCCTTCTACAATTCCTTCGTGATGCAAGATGGCACTTTCAAACAGGAAAAGGACGCAACGAAACGGGAACAGTTCAACAAGCATGTTTATTAACACACTCAGACAAGGCACGTATTAACAGCCATACATTAAATCATGCACGTATATACAGTGAACGCAGCAATTGAAGAGTTAAACCGAATAAATGGGCTTTTTATTCACACACAGTTACTTAGACAAGTCTACTTTTCAAAGACGGCGCCACCACATGCACTTATACAAAAGCAAAGAAAAGCCACCCTCAAGACAAGGGTGGCAGACAGGTCCGTGGCCCAAATGTACGTGGAGCCTGGATGAGCGGCCAGGTCCCAGAGACCGAAGGTCTTACCCGCGCCCTCATGGCGCGATGGCAGGCAAGCCGCAATGTCAGCGTAGCCGCGCCTGACTTCGTGTCCCTGGCGTGGCCGTGAGCTCTCTCCGGCTTTCCGCAGTTCGCGTTACACAGCCGGGACACAGTTTGAGGAGGAACGACGGGGTTACCGACTTGCTTTCTCAGCGGCGGATGCTCGGTATGGGGGAGAATTGTTGATGCCCGTATGCGAGGGGATTGTTGAGGCTGCTCTAGCATGTCAACGCTCTCGCTGGCGAGATGGGGTTATCGGCACTCTCAGCGAAAGCTGCGGTATGGGGAGAGGCGAGTTGCTGCGCATCCTCCGTGAGCACTCCTGGACCGCCACTGGCTCTGGCAAACTCTCTGGTTGTGGCCTCAGACGACCCCCTTTCCCGGCGGTGGTGTCCACACTGAGCCTCTGGCTACCCCTGAGACCTTCTCCGCGTCATACCCGTTCACTCACTCTCGCTCTTGCTCGCTTTCTCTACTTCTGAACCCGAGCTTCGTCTGTTCTCCTTCCTCTCCATCACCGGCCCGCGTCTGCCCGTCTGCCGCGAGTTCCGTTGTTGGCGTCGCAAGTTATAAGGCGCGGAGTGAGAATCCGACCCTACTTGACCTCCACTCGGAAAGCGTCTGTGGAAATCATCGGCCTCGCCCTTGTCAGCGTGACTCCTGACTGCCGCGGCAAAAGCCGACGTGGTAGGAATCACGCAAAGTCGCCATCCACTTCACCGCCTGATGGTTTAGCGCGACTTGCTCGCCCACTATCGGCCGAGCATTAGTCTCGAGGCCGTCGACGACGTGGGTCAACACACAGGCGTTTCTTCGCGCGCTTCGTTTCACCGGAGCCGGACGTGTTGATGCACGGCAATCTGTACCGTCCGGCATCGGCTTTCGTCGCGACGATCCGATGGGTTGTACACACCGAGGCGTTTGCCTTTAGCGGCGGCGCTTCGTCCGGCGAGCCGGCGTGTGGTTAAATCAGGAATCTCCGCCGCAAATGCGGCTTCGTTCTGCGCGAGCCGATGGTGTAACACACGAGGCGTTTGCTTTCGCGCGGCTTCGTTCCGCGAGCCGGCGTGTGTGTAACACGAATCTCCGTCCGCCAATGGCGGCTTCGTTCGGCCGATACGAGCCGATGGGTGTAACACACGAGCGTTTGCCCCTTTCGGCGCGGCTTCGTTCCCGCGAGCCGCGTGTGTGTAAATCACGGAGACCTCCGCCCGCGCCTTCGTCCCGCCGCGCGATACTTAAACCGGTCCGTCGCCCGCCTCGTTCCGCGCGAAAGATGCGTGTAATGCACCAGTCCGTCGCCACGCGCTTCGTCCCGCCTCGACGCAGCCGATGTGTGTGTGAGTCACCGAGCTTTTGCCTCTCGCGCGGCTTTCGTCGTCGCGGAGCGGACGGTGGTAAAAATCGCACAAACGGCCCTCGACAGCGCGACTTCGGCGTTGACGGAGCGGACGTGTGTAGAAAATCACCAAACGGCCTCTAGACAAGCGCGGGATCTTCGCGTTGAGGAGCGGGACGTGGTAGAAATCACAAACGGCCCTAAGACAGCGCGACTTCGGGCGTTGACGGAGCGCGACGTGTAGAATTCACCATACGGGCGCGCTGGTCAGCGCGACTTCGGGCGAGTTTTGACCGGAGCGGGACGTGGTAGAAATCACCACGGCCGCTTTAGATAGGCGCGACTTCGGGCGTTGTCTCTGGGACGAAAGGCGATGCCATGTTTGTGGGTAGCGTTGTTGATGGTAGGGGAGGGAGAAAGGCGAAGGTGGTGGGGTTTGGTTGTGTGTTGTTTGGGGCGTTGGGGGGTGGTGCGATTTGGTTGTTGGGGGATTGATTGGTCCAAATTAATGATAGAGAAAAGAAAACGGCTATCTCAAAGATAACAGCCTGTGAACACGGAAATTCCCTCTAAACAACGGTGGGGAAATCTAACTACCATATACTTATCGTATAACTCATCTGAGGACGTTTAATGGTGTAGTGTAAATTTCCACAGCCGTAACAATAGGAAAAATCTTGCCAGGCAGAGGAACAATTGTATGTGAACCAATACGTCTTGGCAATGAATCTTCGTCGGTGGATCGTCAGATGAAAAGCATCGTATCCAGCGCTTCGATCCTAGCGAATCCCTCGTCGCCTACCGCTTGTATCATTGTTTGCTGCTATTTGTTGCAGGAATTGTTTTGGTGTTGGTGTTAACGATGGCCGTACGAAGCAGACTGCTCATAAATGGACTGGTGGAAAGGTTCTGAGGAAGCAGTTGGCGACCAAGATGGCACATAAAATGCGTCAGCCATTGTGGTGTGAAAAAACAGCATCGTCACGCGGCCAGGAACTGTGGCACTGCGTGAGATCCGTCGCTAACAAAAGTCCACTGAGTTGCTCATTCGCAAGCTGCCGTTTCAGCGTCTAGTCCGTGAAATTGCGCAGGATTCAATGACCGACTTGCGTTTCCAGAACTCTGCAGTGATGGCGCTGCAGGAGTCGAGTGAGGCTCCTTGTCGTCTGTTTGAGGACACAAATTTGTGCGCCATTCACGCCAAGCGTGTGCACCATCATGCCAAGGAATCCAGCTGGCCGACGTATCCGCGGCGAGCGAGCTTAAACCTCTCAGCCGAGTACACGCCTTGCGCAGCACCCAACGCGTTCTTTTCAGAGAACACACACTTTTCTTGAAAGCGTAATCGACCTTTCATATCACTCACAATGCTTTGTGTATAATGTGAATCATTGTCCAAAGGAAATACATTTGTGAAGCACTTTTTGGTTTGTTTTTCACCAAGACTGGAGAGGGAGCTTTGATGAACAAGACGGTGGAGGCTGGCGGGTCTGAGTGGGACGGGCTTCAGGATGGTTCAATGAAACCTCCACACAGCTCATAAATTATCGGGTTCACATGTCATGCTACATGGAAGGAGGTTCATATTAAAATCCACAGTCCGGGTCACGTCGATAATCACGGAAGGTTGAGTACGAGATGGACATTAACATGTATCCGTGTACTTCACGTGCCTTCCAACCCTTCGTTATCCATGCAATCATCACAAAATGGGTTGAATATTGATGTAACGTCACAAACCGGTTTCCAACCACGACCTTTTTAATTGTAAACCGAACATGTATTAATTGACTCATTCACCTCGTCAAAAATCAAGATACCCGTTACATTAGCTACATTAAAGTGATGATTTCAAATATGCAAAGTTCTATGGGGGACGTATGAAGCTCTTTCGTGAACGATTTGGTGGCTCTGAAAAGAGTTGTTTGTTGTTGCAGCTGCTGAAGAAGACACCACCAAATGTTTAAGCACCGAACCGAGAGTGTGTGACTCTGGCGCTTCAAAGCATACACGACATCCATGGGCGGTACGTCTTTCGCTTGGCATGGTCCGTGTCGGTAACAGAATTGCGGATAATATTTTTTCCACGAACACCTGGAGAACTCCACGGGTTTCATCGTACATGAGGCCCGAGATGAGCTTTACCCCACCACGAGTGGGGGGGGGGGGGGAGGGGGGCAAGGCGATGAACTCGGGGCAGGCTCTGTGATTCCCATGGATACTCCCCCCCCCCCACTCGTGGTGGGGTAAAGCTCATCTCGGGCCTCATGTACGATGAAACCCGTGGAGTTCTCCAGGTGTTCGTGGAAAATTATTATCCGCAATTCTGTTACCGACACGGACCATGCCAAGCGAAAGACCGTTACCGCCATGGATGTCGTGTATGCTTTGAAGCGCCAGAGTCACACACTCTCGGTTCGGTGCTTAAACATTTGGTGGTGGTCTTCTTCAGCAGCTGCAACAACAAACAACTCTTTTCAGAGCCACCCAACTCGTTCACGAAAGAGCTTCATACGTCCGCCATAGAACTTTGCATTATTTGAAATCATCACTTTAATGTAGCTAATTTAACGGGTATCTTTGAATTTTGACGAGGTGAATGAGTCAATTAATACATGTTCGGTTTACAATTAAAAAGGACGTGGTGGAAACCCGGTTTGTGACGTTTACATCAATAAAACTTTGTGCGAATTCTCGCCCGCCGGCGTGCATACGGACCACGTGACTCGAATGGCGGCACGTCGCCCACCCGGACGGCAATCAGTGTGACCCCCACGGAACTATTCGCCCGGACCAACTCACCCGGGTGGGCCTTTCGGCCTCACAACGATCGTGCCAATCACCGGCCCCACTCACCGACGTGGGATAGGGTTGATTCGCACACAAGACTCGAACTACCTAAGTACCCCCCCCACCAAGCGAATGGTAACACCCGGGCGACGTCGCACCCTCGCGAGGTGACTCCCGACACGAAACACCGACTAAAGCGGTTCGTTCGTGCTAAACAGGGAACCCGCAGCGGTATCGTCGGACACTCCGACGTCCATTAACTATCGGCCGCGATTTAGCCCACTCCCCCCCACGAACCCCTTCAACGCGAAAGCTAAGTTGAGACAAAACAAGAAAAGGAACAGGACACAGCGAAACAAGAGGAACAGTTCTCAACAAGCAAGCATTTATTACACGCACACATAAGCACGTATTACAGCCAAACAGTCAGAATGCACATACATAACAATAAAACCAAGCACGACGACGCAGAGTTAAACACCGACCAGACCAGACACACGCGAACACTTAACAGTTCACTCACAGACGACCAAAGCCGCCAACAGCAAGTTCACAACATATAACATCGAAAAGCAACAAAATGACTCCTTGCGTGCGCCGTTCGAGCCCTCCCCCCCCCCCACCGACCTCCAACCCGAGCTCCGTCCCTAGCGTCAGTCACTTCCACTGCCCGACTCGACGATCTCAACACAGCTCGATCACCTCCACAGCTCACGAACAAGGACAAAACCGAGAGCTTCTGCAGATCAGGACACAGAAGCTCATTTCTCAACGTGAATCTGCAACATAGGTCAGCTTCTTATATCCCCCACCGGCACGTAAAAGCCGCTCCCACCATACAGCTTTTTGCATTCGGACCTTCAGCCTATAATCGCCCGGCGGCCCCGCCACGCTCCCACCTCCCACCCTCCTTCCAAACACTGCTGGAACTCCAGAAGGAGGGTTTCCCGCCATCGCTGGCGCTCCGCCACGCCGTGGCATTCTTCCTTCTTCCCTCCAGGGGAAATCCACCGGCGCACCGCAGCACCATTCGTAGGAGGGAACGGGGAACACGGGAACGCTGCATCTCCGCGAAAGCCCAGGCTGAGCAACCGAAGACTGTCGAATCAGAAACGCGGTGTGTTGCAAAGGGCCGTGGTTTGTGGTTGTGGTAGGGGGCTGGTGGCGTTGCTTGTAAGTGAGTGCTGGTTGCGTTCGTGACAGTCTGAGGTGGACGCGGGTGGTCAAAAAAAAGAAAGAACAGAAAAACGCCTATCGCAAGGTCGCAAGCCACGAATATGAATACCACATTAATATCCCTCTATACCAACGGTTGAGACTACACAATTACTTCAGAAAACCATCACCATTAGACCGACTAATGTGGTTGCGAATTTCCCAGCCGTAACAATACAACCATTGTGGG
>JAXMNL010000585.1:3993-15301 GCA_035128595.1 Eptatretus atami
AAATTCTGAGGAGATTTGATAATCCGATCATTATTTTTAAAATGCAAGATTTCTGTAGGGGCTGGGGGAAAGATGACACATTTCCAAAATGGCGGTAATCCGTTGACATATAATGTCATTTGCATGTTAAAGTATTGTTTTTTTTTGTTTTTATGGACAAAAAAGACGATAACTCGGAAATGCTTCAAGATACACGTATCAAATTGCAATCATGTTCAAAGGTCAAGGTGACAGTGACGTCATTTTCATGATTTTTGTCATACCTGTCAGGCTACATACCTTCTTGTTCTGTTTGTCTGTCTGTCTGTTTGTTTGTTTGTCTGTCAACTGCCTACAGGTCACAATTTTTTAAACCGATCTTACAAAAACTGGATGAAGTTGTGGAGGTAGTAACAACTGGCAAGCCGATTGATTTTGAGGTCAAAGGTCAAATGTCATCTTGAGGTCCATCCATCAATCCATCCATAGGACCTACTCTGTGCAGAGCGTCGGTGCTGCCAAAGCAGTCTCCTGGGCTATTGGGCACAATCCTGGACAGTCACCACTCTGACGCAGGTACTCGAATGGCTCAATCATCCCAGCAAGGCTGTTACTCTTTTGCTGACCTTGAAAGAACGACAGGCTGAGTCAACCCCGCCTGGTATTAATTCAACGCTGAGCGGGATTTGAACTCAGGACCCGAGGATTCCAAGTCCACCACCCTCACTATTTAGCCAACACCAGGCATTCTTGAGGTCGATTCTAAATTGTCATTTTTCATCTGATTGACTTGAACTTTGAAAAGTTTTGCATATCTTGTGACTGAATTCAACCATCCATTCTTTTCAGTCACTTAGATTAACCAAAGGTCAACAACAGGTGGATTTCTAAGATCCACAATTTCATCCGATTGAGTTGAAATTTGAGAGGATTTGATATTCATGTCACTGAATTCGTATACACCATTATTTTTAAGCCGTCTCAAATGTTTGAGGAATTTTGCAAGTATTGTGCTCTGCACGACGGTCTTCTCTTCTCTTCCTCCCTCTCCTCTTCTTCTTCTCTCCTCTTCTCCTTATCTCCTTTCTTTTTCTCTCGGTCTTCTCCCTAATATCTTCTTTCTTTCTTCTCTCTTCTTTCTCTTCTCTCTCTTCTTCCCTTCTTTTCTTCTCTTCTTTCTCTTTCTTCTTTCCTCTCTTCTCTTCTCTTCCCTCTCTTCTTCCTCTTCTCTTCTCCCTCCTCTTTTTTTCTCTCCTTTCTCCTTTTCTTCCTCTCCCTCTCCTCTTGCGGGTCTCCCCTTTTTTCTCCCTTCTTTTCCCCCTTTTCTCCTTTCTCTTCCTCTCTCCTTCTCTTTTCTTTCCTTTCCCTTCTCCTTCCTTCTTTCCTTTTCCTCTCTCTTCTTTATTTTTCCCTCCTCTCTTTTTCCTCTTCCCCTTCCTTCCTTTTTTTTCTTTTTTCCTTCTTCTTTTTCTCTTCTTCTCTTCTCTTTCCTCCCCTTTCTCTTTTTCCTTCTTCCTTTCTTCCTTTCTGGGGTCGGGGTCCCTTTCTCTTTCTCCTCTCTCTCTTTTCTTTCTCTTTCTTTCCTCTCTCTTCTTTCTTTTACGCTGGGGGTCCTTTTGCTCTTCCCTCTTTCTTCTCTCTTCTCTCTCTTCTTTCTCTCTTTCTTTCTTTCTCTTTTTCTTCTCTTTTCTTTCCTTTCCCTTTTCTCTCCTCTTGCCTTTTTTTCCTCTCTCTCTTCCTTTCTCTTTCTCTCTCTCTCTCTTTCTCTTTTTCTCTCTTTCTTTTCTCTTCTATGGGTCCTTTCTCCCTTCCTTTTTCTTTCTTGTCTACTTCTCTCTTTTCTTTTTTCCTTTTCTTCTCCTCTTCCTTCTTCCTCTTCCCTCTGTCTCTTCTTTCTTCTCTTTACTTTTCCTTTCCTCCTTCTTTCTCTTCCTTTTCTCTCTTCTTCCTTTTCCTTTTCTTTCTCTTTCTCTCTTCTTCCTCCCTTCTTTCCCTTTCTCTCTTCCTTTTCTTTCTGGTTCTCTTCTTTTTTTCTTCCTCCCTCTTTCTTTTCTTCTCCTCCCTTCTCTTCTTCCCTTCTCCTCTCTCGGGGTCTTTTTCTCTCTTCTCTTTCTCTCTTTCTCTTTTCTCCTTCTTCCTTCTTCTTCCCTTCTCTTTCTCCTGTTTTCCTCTCTTTTCTCTTTCCTTCTCTCTCCTTGGTCTTCTTCTTTTTTCTTCTCCTTTTTTCTTCTTCTCTCTCTCTTTTTTCTTCCCTCTTCTCTCTCTTCTCTCTCTTCTTTCTCTCCTCTCTCTTTCCTTTTCCTCCTTCCTCTTTCCTTCTTCTTTTCTTCTTCTTTCCTCCTTTCCTCCTTCTTTTTCTTTCTTCTTTTCTTCTCTCCTTTTATTTTTTCTCTTTCTCTTTCCTCTTCTTTCTTCTTCTTTCTTCTCTCTCCCCTGCTCTCTCTTTTGGGGTTCTCTCTTTCTCTTTTCTAACTTCTCTCCTCTTTTCTTCGTCCTTCTTTCTCTCTCCTCTTTTCTCTCCCCCTTTCTCTTCTCCCTTCCTTCTTTTTCTTCTCTCTCTTCTCTTCTTCTTTCTCGCTGTTCCTTCTTCCTTCTTCCTCTCTCTCCCCTCCCTCTCTGGTCTCCTTCCTTTGGTCTCTCTTCCCTCTCCTCTTCTCTTTTTTTCTGTGTCTCTCTCTCTCTTTCTCCTCTTTCTCTTTTTTTCTTTCTTTTCCCCTAATTTCTTCTCTCCTTTCTTCTCTCTCTCCTCTTTTTTCTCTTTTCTCCATCCTCCTTTTCCTCTTCTTTCTCTTCCTCTTTCCTTTTCTTCTTCCCTTTCCTCCCTTCCCTTCTCCTCTTTCCCTCTCTCCTTCTTCCCTCTCCTCTTTGCCTCTCCTCTCCCTCTTCTCCTTCTCTCCTTCTTTCCTCTTTTTTTCTCTTCTCTCTTCTTCTCCTTCTTCTTCTTCTTTCTCCTCTCCTCTTTCTTCCTCCCTCTTCTCTCTTCCTTTCCTCTGTCTCGTCTTCCTCCTCTCTTTCCTCTCTTCTCTTCTCTCCTTCTCTTCTTCTTTCTCTCTTCTCCTTTCCTCCCTTCTCTTTTTTCTTCCTTCTTCCTCTTCTCCCCCCTCTTCTTCTTTCCTTTTTTTCTTCTTTCTCTTTCTTCCTTCTTTCTTCTCTTATCTCTTCTCTCCTTCGCCTTCCCCTTTTCTTTTCTCTCTCCTTCTTCTTCTCTCTTCTTTCTCTCTTCTTCTTTTTTCTTCCTCTCTCCTTTCATTTCTTTCTTTCTGGTTTTTTCTTTTCCTCTTCTCCTTCTTTCTCTTTGGTCTCTCTCTCTTCTTTCTTTCCTTTTCTTCTCTTTTCCTCTTTCCTTCTCTTCTCTTTTCTCTCTCTTTCTTCTTTTTCTTCTTTCCTCCCCTTTCTCTTCTTCCCTTCTCTCTCTCTCTCTTCCTTCTTTCTCTTCCTTCCTTTTTCCTTTTCTCTTTTCTTCCTCTCTACTTTTTTTTTCTCCTTCCTTCTTCTTCTTCTCTTCTTCCTTTCTTGTCTTTTTCTTTTTTTTTTCTTCTCTTCTCTCTTCCTTTTCCTCTCTTTTTTTTTTTCTTCTTCTCTCTCCCCCTCTTTCTCGTTCTTCCTTTCTGGTCTTCCTGTTCTCTTCCTTCTTCTCTCTCCTTCTCTCTTTCTTCCTGTCTCTTCTTTCCTCTCTCTCCTCTTCTCCTTTCTTCTCTCTTCCTCTTTTTCTTCCCTTTTCTTCTCCTTTTCTCTTTTTTTTCTCTCTCTTCTTCTTCTCTTTTCTTTTTTCTCTTCCTCCCCTTCTTTTTCCTCCTTCCTCCCTCCCTTCCTCTTCCCTCCTCTTCTCCTTCTTTCTCCTCTTTCTCTTCTCTTCTCTCCTCATCTCTCTTTACTCTCTTCTCTCCCTTTTTTTCCCTCCTTTCTCTCTTTCTTTTCTTCCTCCTCTTCTTCCTTTTTTTTTTCTCTCTCTCCTCCTCTCTCTTCTCTTTTCCTTCTTCTTTCTCTTCTCTCTCTTCTTTCTTTTTCTCTAAATTCTTTCTCTTTCTCTCTCCTCTTCTCTCTCCTCCTTCTCTTCCTCTTCTTTTTCCTTTCTCTCGTCTCTTTCCTTTTCCTTTTCTTCTTCTTTCTTTCTTTCCTTCTTTTCTCATTCTGGCGTTTCTTTCTCTTCTACCTTCCTTCTCTCTCTCTTCTTTCCCTTCTTTTTCTTTCTTGCTCTTCTCTTCCTCTCTCCTTCTTTCTTCTTTCTGTTCTTTTTCCTCTTCTCTTTCTTTTCTTCCTTCTCTTTCCCTTTCTCTTCTTTTCCTTTCTTTCCTTCTCTTTCTTCCTGCCTCTTTTTCTTTTCCTTTTTCCCTTTTTCCTTCTCTCTCTCTCTTTCCTTTCCTCTCTGCCTTCTTTCTCTCTTCCTCTTCTCTCTTTCCTTTTCTTTCTTTTTCTTTTCTTTTTCTCCTTCTTTCCTTCTCCCCTTTTTCTTTATCTAATTTTCTTCTCTTCCTTTTTTCTCTTCTTCTTGTCCTCTCTAGTCTTTCCTTTCCTTTCCTTCTATTCTTCTCCTCGTTCTCTTCTCCCTTTCTTTCTCTTGTCTGTTCTTCTTCTTTCTCTTCTCCTTCTTCTCCTTTCTTTTCTTTTCTCTTCCCCTCCCTTCTCTTCTCTTCTTCTTTCTTTCTTCCTCTCTTTCCCTCTTTCTCTTCTTTTTCCTGCTTTCTATTCCTTCCCACCCTCTTTCTTCCTTCTCCTCTCTCTCCTCTTTCTCCTCTTTCTTCTCCTCTTCTTCTCCTTCTCTCTCTTTCTTTTCTCTTTCTTTCTTTCCTCTTCTTCTTATCTTCCTCTCTCCTTTTTCTGGGGGTCTTCCTCTCTTTTCTTTCTTCTTCCCTTTTCTTTTTTCCTTTCTATCTCTTCTTTTTTCTCTATTCTTCCCTCTCTTTTCTTTCTCTTTCCTTCTCTCCTTTTCTTTTTCTCCTCCTTTCTTTCTCTCCTTCCTCTTTCCCTAACTCTTTCCTCTTTTCGCTTCTTTTTCTTTCTCTTTTCCCCTCTTCTTCTCTTTTCTTCTTCTTCCTTTCTCCTTTTTTCCTTCTTCCTTCCCCTCTTCCTTTCCTTCTCTTCTCTCTCCCCTTTTCTCTTCCTTTTTCGCTTCTCCTCTCTTTTCCCTCTTCTTCGCTTCCTTTCTTTTCTTCCTCTTTTTTTCTCTTTTCTTCTTTTCGGGGGCCTCTCTCTTCTCCCCCTTCCTTCTTTCCTTCCTTCCCTTCTTCTCCTTCTCTCTTTCTCTTCCTTGGGGGTTCCTTCTTCCCTTCCTCTTTCTCTTCTTTTTTCCTTTCGTTCTCTTTTCTTCTCCTTTTCTCTTCTTTTTTTCCTTCCTCCTTCTCTTTCCCTCTCTCTTCCCTTCTTTTTTTCTCCTTCTCTCTCCTTCTTCTTCTATTCCTTTTTCTCTGTCTCTTTCTTCCTTCTTCTCCTTCTTCTTTTCTTCTTTCTCCTCCTCTTTCCTCTTCTCCTTCCTCCCTCTCTTTTCTCTTCTCTTCTTCCTCTTTTCTTGGTCTTTTCCCTTTCCCTCCTCCCTAGTCTTTCTTCCTTTCTCTTCTTTCTTCTCTTCTCCTTTCTCTTCCTTCCCTCTCCTTTCTCTCTCCTTTCTTCTTCTTCTTCTCCTCTCTTTTCCTCTCTCCTTCTTTTCTTCTTTTGTCTTCTCTTTTCTTTTTCTCTTTTTTCTCTCCTCCTTTCCTTCTTCTCTTTCCTTTCCTTTTTCTCTCTTCTTTTTTTTTGTCCCTCCTTTTCCTCCTCTTCTCTCCTTTTCTTCCTCTCTCTTCTCTTCTTCTCCCTTTTTTTCCCTTTTCTTTTGCTCTTTCTTTTCTTCCTTCCTCTTTCTTTTCCTCTGTCCTCCTTCCTCTTCTCTTCCCTTCCCTTCTTCTCTTTTCTTTCTCCCTTCTCTCTCTCTCCTCCTCCCCCTCTTTTTTTTCTCCTCTTTTCTTATCTCTCTCTCTTCTATTCTCTTTTTCTCTCTCTTTCTTTTCTCTTTTTTTCTTCCTCCCTTTCCTCTCTCTCTTCTTCTTCATCCTGTCTCTTCTCTTCTTCCTCTCTGCTTCTCTTTCTCTCTTTCTTCTTCTTCTCCTTTCCTCTTCTCTCTTCTCTCCCCTTCTCCTTCTTTTTCTTTTCTCTCTCTTTCTCCTGCTTCATCTCCCTTCTCTTTCTTTCCCTTCCCTATTTTTGGGTCCTTTTCTCTCTTTTCTCTCCTTCCTCTCTCTCTTTCTTTCTTTCTCTTCCTCTTCTCCTCTCTCTGGTCTCCCTTTTCTCTCTCCTCTTCCTTCTTTTCCTTTTTTCCTCTTCTCTTCTTCTCTCTCTTCTTCTCTTCCTTCTTCTTACTTTCTCTTCTTTTCCTCTTTCCTTCTCTCTTTCCTCCTCTTTCTCTTCTCCTTCTCCTCTTTCTCCTTTTTTCTTTCTTCTTTCTCTCTCCCTTCTTTATTTTCTTTCTTTTTCCTTCCTCTTTCTTTCTTTCCTTCTTTCTCTTCCCCTCTTTTTCTCTTTTTTTCTCTTTTTCCTTCTTTTTTTCCTTCTCTTTCTTCTCTGTTCTCTCTTTCTTTTTCCTTTTTTTCTTTTTCCTTCTCTTCCCTCTTCTCTTTTTTCCTAAGGGTTCTTTTTCTTTTCCTCCTCTCTTCCTCTTTCTCTCTCCTTTTTTCTCTCTTTCTTCTTCCTTTTCCGGTCTCTTTTCTCTTTTTTTCTTCTCTCTTCTCTTTTCTCTTCTTTTTCTCTCTTCTCTTCTCTTTTCCTCTTCTTCTTTTCCTCTCTTCCCTTCTCTTTCTTCTTCTCTTTCTCTCTTTCTCTTTTCTTCTGGTTCTTTTTCTTTTTCTCTCTCCTCTCCTCTCTTTTTTCTTTCCTTCCCTTCTTCTTCCTTCTTTCCTTTCCTCTCTCTCTTCTCTTACTTCCTCTTACTTTTTTTTCCTTAGGTCTCTCTCTTTCTTTCCTCTTTTTCTCTTTTCTCCTTTCTTTCTCTTTTTTCTCTTCCTTTTCTCTTCTCTTTCTTCTCTTCTCTCTCTTCTCTTCTCTTCTCCTCTCTTTCTCTCTTCTTTTTTCTTTTCTCTTTGGGTCTTTCTCCCCTCTTCTCTCTTTCCTTCTTTTTCTCTCTCTCTTTCTCTTTTTCCTTCCTCTCTTCTTTTCTCTCTTTCTCTCTTTTCCCTTTCTTCTCTTCTCTCTTTTCCTTTCCTTCTCTTCTTCTCTCTCCTTCTCTTTTTCTCTCTCTCTTTCTTCTTTTTTTCTTCTCCTTTTCTCTTTCTTCCTTCCTTCTTCCTCTCTCCCCCTCTTCTCTTCTCTTCTCTCTTCTCCCTTCTCCTCTCTTCTCTTCCTTCTCTTCTCTCCCTTTCCTTTCTCTCTTTCCTTCTCTCTTTCTCCTTCTTCTCTTTCTCTCAGGTCTGCTTCTTCTTTTCTCTCTTTCTTCCTTTCTTCTCTTTTCTCCTCCCTCTCTTTCTTTTCTCCTCCCCTTTCCTTCTTTTCTTCTCTCCTTCTCTCTTTTCTCTTTCTATCCTTTCTTTTTCTTCTCTCTTCCCCTTTTCTCTTTTCTTCTTCTCCTTCTCTTCCTTCTCTTCTTCTCTTTCTTCCCTCCATCCCCTCTCTCTTCTCTTTTTTCCTTCCTCTTCCCTTCTTTCCCTCTTCTTTCTCTCTCTCTCTTTCTCTCTCTCCTTCTTTCCTTTCTTCTTTCCTCTTTCTCTTTTTCTCTTTTCTATGTTTCCCCTTTTTCTCCTCTTTTTCTTTTCTTTTTCTCTCCTTCTCTCTCTCCTCTCTTCGGGGGGTCCCCCGGTTCCTTTTCTCTTCTCTCTCCTTTCTCTCCTTCTTTCTCCCTCTTCTCCCCTCCTCTTCTCCTTTCTTTCTTTCCTACCTCCCTCCGTCCTTGTTTTTCTCTTTTCTTCTCTTTTCTTCTCCTCTTTCTCCTTTCTCTTCCTTTTCCTCTTTTCTTCTTTCCCTCTTTCTTTTCTCTTCTTTTGGTCTTGTCCTTCTTCTTTACTCTTCCTCCTCTCTCCTTCTCCTCTTCTTTCTTCGGGTCTCTCTTTCCTTTCTTTTTTTTCTTTTCTCTCTCTCTCCTCCTCTTCTTCTCCGCTCCTCTTTCCCTCCTCTCTCTCCTCTTTTTCCTTCTTTTCTCTTCCTCCCTTCCTCTTCTCTTCTTCTCTCCTCTTTCTCTCTTCTTCTTTCTCTTTCTTCTTTTTTCTTTTTTTTCCTTTTCTCTTCCTCCCTCTTTTTCTCCTTTGGGGTCTCTCTTTCACTCTTTCTTTCCTCTTTTCTTTCCTTTCTCTTCTTTCTCCTCCTTTCCTTTTCTCTCTCTCCTCTTCTCCTTCTCTTCTCCTCTTCCTCTTTTCCTCCTGGGTCTCCTCTCCCTTTCTCTCTCTTTCTTCTTTCCCTTCTCTTTCTTCTCTCCTCTTCTTCCTCTTTCTTTTTTCTTCTTTCTCTTTTTTCCTTCTTTCTCCCCTTCTTCTCTTTTCTCTCTTCCCTTTTTCTCTTCTATTCCTCTCTTCTTCCTTCTCTTCCCTTCTTTTCTCTCTCTCTCTCTTCTCTCTCTCTCTTTTTCTCTCTTCCTCTCCTCCTTTCTTCCTTTCTCTCTCCTCCCTTTCTCACTTTCCTTTCTTTCCCTTTTTTCTTCTCTTCTCTCTCTTCTTCTCCTTTCCTTCGGTTCTTCTTCTTTCCTCTTTCTCCTCTCTCCTCTTTTTCATCTTCTTTCTCTTTCTCCCTCCTTTCTCTCTTCTCTTTCTCTTCTTCTTCTCTCTTTTCTCTTCTTCTCTTCTTCTTTTCTTTCTTTCTATTCTTTTTTTTCTCTCTCTTCCTTCTTCTCTCTCTCTTCTCTCCTTCTTTCTCTTCCTCCTCTTCTCTTCTTTTATCTTTTCTTTCCGTCTCGTCTCTTCTTCTCTTTCTCTCTCTCCCTTTTTTCTTCCCTCTCTTCTCTTTCCTCTTTCCTTTTCTTGTTACTTGGAAATAGAAGGTTTTCAAGTATTATTGGTCGGTCAACTTTGTATTCTGTCTATCTGTTTTGTTCTGTCTCTGTTATTCTCTGTCTGTCTGTCTTTCTGTTTCTCTGTCAACCGCTTCAGGTCACAATTTTAAACCGATCTTCACAAAACTTTTTTTTTTGTATACATTGTCGAGACTTTATGAGCGCTAACACACAGAACGCATAACAAGAGGGCGGGAGAGGAAAGGACAAAACAGTGGGGAACAGAGACATTAGGAGATCTGTGGAAGGGAGAGGGATGGGGCGGGGAACACGGGGAATACAAGATGGACATTACAGGGACTTTCAAGAAGGAAAGCAGGGAATTTGAAGGAGGTAGGTTTGGGGTGGATTAACCGGGGTTGAAAAGATCGTGGTTTTGGATTGGGAAGATAAGAGGTGGTGGTGAACAGCTGCTTTGTAGGCCTGGAGGAAAGAGTAGGAGTGAACAGTGTGGGAGTTTATTCCAAAGGGGGAAAAAAAGAGGAATGAAAGAGTGAAGTGAGCAGTGATTCGTGATTTTGGTAGTTTTACCAGAAGGGGGTTGCTGGCGACCTTGAGCGCCCTGCAGAAATATGAGGGAGGGGGGGCAGATCACAGACAGAGCAGGGACAGATAGACCACCGACCTGCCTGCGGTGAGAGAGTGAGTCCCAATGACTCAGCTTCATCGCGAAGGATTCCAATGATCCTAAATGCCTTGGTTTCCACAGTGTGAAGCCGAGAAAGGTGTGAGACGGGAGCATCAGCCCAGAGGGAGACAGTACTCCATCAGGCTGCGGATGAAAACTTTGTATGTGGTCAAGAGCTCAGGTGTGCCAAAGAAGAACTTTGCACGACGAGGATTCCCAGACGGCGACTGGCTTTGGAGGCCAGCTTGGAAATGTGGCTTTCCCAGGAAATTTTTAATTATTTCCCCTATTTTTGAAATTAAAATCTAAAAGGATATCTTTTTCTGGCTTTGAGCAGGATATCTCAAAAATTGTGGACTCAAAAAGTCTATTGAGTGCTGTTCTTTTTGCCTCTGTAATTTCATCTCTGATAGTGAGGGGAATTAGCTCCATAGTGGGGCAATATCGTTACACGCTGGACAAAAGTGCCAAAAAATTTTTGTGGCTACCTATGGACATACTTAATAAAGAAAAATCCATGCTCCAAAATATCGGACCATATTTTCATGTGATTATGGGTCAAAATCCAAGATGGCGGCCGAAATTTTTTAAAAATCGATAAATAATTATAACCGCTAATATTGGTCGTAAAAATATGTGTAAACTATCTATTTGTAGTAATGATGCCCAGGAGTCGATTGGAACCATCAGATTTGGGATTAGATCATCAGTAACTAAGATAATGGTCACATGTAGAAAAAATATGGGTGCTCGATATGAAAATTGACGGTTCGCGTTACATGTTTTAATGACTTTTTTGTGCGCTCGATAAGTTGTGTACATGTTGACTATCATCTTTCCTATATCATGTGTTATTTGTAGGCAAATTGATAATTTGATGATGCATATTTCACTTTGTCTAATGCCCTCATAGAAGATTCATCTGGAAGTAATTGTATATTATGTGGCGGTTGGATAATGTTTATTTTCTTTGTTACAGGTTGTAAACAGCCCTGAATCTACTGTTCAGTGAAACATCACACCATGGACTGGACAATTTGTGTCATTTGCCAGAACAGTAGATACACTTCACTTTTTCATGTCCAAAGAACAGACAGAACCGCAATGCTGACGACGTCTATAAGGACTTTCTTGACAATGTCAGAGAGTTCGAAGAGATAGGTGCATTGCCGGTCGATGTTGATTTTGGCGAACATGGCACCCAGAATGTTTTGCAGAAAACAACGCTTCTTGGCATCGCGGCATGCCACCAAAAGTTAATAAAAGTAAACTTGAACGGAGCTGAATAAAAACGTAAACAACAAGACGATGAAAAAGCTCAGGTACCAGCGCATCCCAGCGATCAAAGCGACAGTCAACGGGATCAAGCAAGGACACTTGTTTATTCTGTGATGAGGGTGGCCCCAGAAAACTGCATGAATATGCAACTAAATGTGCAGAGTACAATTTAAAGTTAATGGCCACCGGAATGCAAGACGGCAAAGTAGTTGCAAAAATACTATGTGGGGATCTGGTCTCAAATGAACTCAAGTACCAAATAGAATGTCTGACAAAGTACCGAAATGACTATCGTGGTTACAGGCGACAGCATAGTCCAACAAGGGCCGACCAACGTGAGCTGAATCAACGAGCCAAAACGATCAATTCAAGAATATATTTGTTGAACTTGTAATGTTCATGGAGGAATCTTCCGAGGAGGGGACGTACCTATTCAAACTGTCAAACATACACAACGTGTTTGAGAAAAGACTTGGGGACTT
>JAXMNL010000585.1:16803-29949 GCA_035128595.1 Eptatretus atami
GGAAGGGGGCATAGGGAGGGGAGAGTGGAACGGAGAGGAAGAGAGAGGACGAGAGGGGAGAAGAGGACGGAGGAAGGGGAGAGAGAGACGAGGGAGGTAGAATGAGACGGAGGAGGGGAGAGAGAGGACGAGGAAGGGGAGAAAGAGACGAGGAGGAGAAAGAGGCGGAGGAGAGGAAGAAGAGAACGAGGGAGGAGAGGAGAGACGAGGGAGAGGGTAGAAGACAGGCAGGGTGAGAGAGACGGAGGGAGGGGAAGAGAGACGGAGGAGGGTGAGAGAGGACAGCAGGGGACTGAGAGACGGAGGAGGAGGAGAGAAGGACGAGGAGGGAGATGAGAGGACGGAGGAGGAGAGAAGAGAGAACGGAGCAGAGGAAAGAAGACGAGGAGGAAAGAGACGGAGGAGGGAGAAAGAGGATGAGGAGGAGAGACACCCAACCTTGCCACCATTTTGTCCAAAATTTCCATTCTTTTGAACATCCTGCTCACAGAACAACACTGTGAAAACATAAACTCCACACCTTGTGTGGATTTAGCACAGTGTTTGAAATATTCAACATCATTGGACCCACTTCTGTTATAATATCCAGACAGTGTTGCAGAAAAAATACGTGACCAAGTATGTGATATCGAAGCCCAGAATAAATTCCCCATACACTCACAAGTAATATTCCATGGTCTATAACATTCCTAATATAGCACTCACCGTTTACTCTACCTTTACACTAGCAGTAAACTCAAACATGCAAACTCCTATTGTATAAAAAAAAACAATTTGTTCTACACAGGGTTTCCAATATACCTGACCCACTTTGTTTATATATTAGTACAACAATTATTTAAATCAAATACCCTTTCTTTAATGATACAGAAAAGTCAAAATGTTTTCTTTATTTTCAAGTCTTGATTTAATATAAAAAAAATGGTGACTCCAACAGGAAGAAAGCTCACAGGTGAATGTTTCATCGAATAATCCAACCATGCATTCAGCATAATTTCCATACAAGTATGAAGAATCTTGCCATTTCTGATACTATCAGAATGTGCTACAGATTTAAGGAACTGGAATTTGTGAGAAACCAGAAAATACCGATGACCAAGCACAAGCACAGCACATTGACACGTTGCTGATCATTTCAACACACAAGTCCCAGAAAACAACCCAATGTGCATTCCATTAGAACTGGAACGACCACAACTCACCACTTTAACCAGATTTGCTTAAAAACGGAAAAACTTTTACCGATAATTCAGATTGTGAAGCAACTCAAACCAAATGACTAATCCCAAATGGCAAGCGTTGCCTTTGAAAAGCCAATCACAAAAAGGATGACCGAAGGTTACCTGAAAAGTCAGTTCACAAGAACTGCTTTCATGTATCAGGAAGTTCAACGAGCACAATGTGGGATCTGGCTCCTGAAACCCCCACGTGTCATTAAAAATGGGAAGGTCAAGTTGGATTGCCTCTCCCATGACTGCTTGGGCGTTTCTTACAAAGGATACAGTACCTCAACAATTACATGAACACTGTTGAAGGTTCGCCTCCCACAGAATAAGACGTGCAAGCCGATATCATTTTCCAACAGGACGGCGCTCCCCTCATTGGACTTAGTTTTCCACCATCCTGAATAAAAAGTCCAGGTAGCTGATTGTCGGATCGATCCAACTGCCTGCGTCCCCATGATTCACCATAACCCCCCTTTTTATGTTTTTTATTCTCTGTTGGTTTCAAGATGTTGTCTACAACACCAATTGGTAAAACCGCAGATCTTCGTCTCGACCACACTGCATGCACCACTGCTGGACCAAACATCTGAACCGATCATGGCAAACTCGTTGTCCGCCTGATGTCCTGCGTGCAACAAACGAAGTTATTAACATTGAAGTGTATTGATGGTGTGCACAAAACTTGAATTCTGTATCGATAAAACAAAGGTATTTGTATCATTTTGTTCACATGTATTAACAACCCCAAAGTTGTTCAGTATATTTGAACGCCCTGTGTAATGATTAGCATACATGGCATTAATATGGCAAGAACAAAATAGTACTGCTTCACACTATATAAATAATTTGTGACTAACATCTATTTTTTTATCAAAGAAGTACCATCTCTGAGGAAAAGTACATCATTTTGAAAATATTTTGTGTTTTAATTGCTGGCATCATTCAAATGATTGTAAAAATGCTTACTTTTTTATTTTTTTTTTTTGGTTTTGTTTACCCTTTTTGCTTAAAAAATTTTTTTTTCACATGACCACTGTAAAAGTTGCTGACTGCAATTACCTTTGCTCTTTTGAAGTCTTGGTGCTCCTTTGTTCCTAGCAAATGTTACCCAAGATTTTGACCCCAGCAATGGCCCTGAACCCCGAGAGGTGTTACCATATGAAGAGCGCTCTACTATAAGGAAAAGAGGAAGACAAAAGAAGGAACAGATCGGAAGGGAAACCAAGTCAACAAACTAGGAGGTGTAGCAGAATTGAAGTTCAAAACATATACATTGATGTAATCTGAAAGAATTGTTGAGGAAGTACAGATCAAGCCCAATCTCACTAGCCATTTAATATTCTGCCAGCCTAAGCGCATAGAAGCAAACTTAGAGCAAGATGTTCAAAGTAAAATACTATAAAGCATGAATCGAGTATATACTGTGTAGAGAGTTTGTGTCTTTCTTTCCCTTATAAATTTAATCCAATTGGTTAAAAACATCTTGCCCTGACTCCGTACCACAATTCCAACCACTTAAAAATAATCATTTACTCCATTTGTGAAGCAGCAGGCCTCAAGCTCGGTTGTCTCTCCTTGCCCAGTTCAATTAAATTATCCAGTATATAACCACGATGTATATAATATAATTAAATATAATTAAATATATATATATATATATATATTATATATACATATTTATATATACTATAGATTTGCATTTTAATCAGAAGAATGTTTTGCTTCAAAGTAATGTACCGTTTATCAGCCCCTGTTGACTTGTCCGAAACAGGCTTATGTATTTGGTCTCGATTTTCGCCCTGTGCGTTGCATGTGTCGTGCATCTGCAACATATCTCGACATGTATACCAATTTATTCGTACTTGCACACAGATGATGGCTGACACAATATTCATTCTCTTTTTGACCAATTCAGATCCAAGATGGCCGTACTGGCGCCATTTTAGTTGTAAAAAAAACCCCCGATGTGAACACGTCCCAACCATTTCTTAACATGCATTTCTGATTATGTAAAATTGGCCACACAGATAATGAATCATGTCTACATATATGCACTTCATTTTCTTTTCATATCAGAAATCCAAGTGGCGATTGGCGCCATTTTTTTAACTTAAAGTGTCCCCAACCATTTTCAGACATGCATGTCGATTTCGCAGATGGAGCACAAGTAACAGTACATATAATATACACCTGCCCCTCACTCCATTTTGCGATCTGATTAAGATGCCGACTGATGACTGGCGGCCATTTAGTTGTATATTAAGTATGTGACTCGGCAGACAAAGATCGGAAAGTCGCGGGGCTCCATTGTGAGAAAATCACAGCAAGAGTTTGACGTCCGAGATGGCGAAAATATCCGATTTCTCCATCTCTACGGATTCGATCGTAAATAGTGTGATTTAAATCCATCCTACCAAACCTGAATGCATATTCAAACATTAAATGATGTAATTTGGCCCAAACGCATCGAGATTCTACTGGGAAATACTGTAAACACGAAAAGCTCTTGTGCTACCGATGCAGTCACTGACTGAATCCGGCTCGCTGATTGGCCCGCTGCCGCCGCCAGAACACCACATCAAGATGGTAGGCTTCCACTAACAACATTCATTTTCTGCGACTTATCTTGCGAATTAACTCCACTTTGCCGATTGTCTGAGAGCTGTTCCTTCGTACAACATGCGCACGACGTTCTCCGTGAGGAACGGTAGGAAACGCCAATGCGATCTCGTGCGCGCTGTAATGAGATTCTAAACTTTAACCTCACTGCAACTACGACCTATGACAATTTCACTTCGCTCATCAGTGACTACTTCCATAACAACGTGAATCTATCTGATCTTTCGTCCTCGATGATGATCATGAGTGATGAGAAGTCCCCCGATCTCCATCATTGTGAGGGGATCAAAATGAGAACCCCAATAACCGAATTCGTACATGATATCGTGACGATCAAGTTCGAAGACAGCAATGATGTGGTGTGGTTGAGTTGAGTCAATCATGTTGTCTCCAATTAATTACCAGCTTTAATTAGCAAAGAAGCATCGAAGATAACATGTCAAATTTATAAGATCGAGATAGAGTCTCTTGAATACTGTGTCCCAAATTCAGTTCTCATGTCGACGAGAAAATATTGTGCGAAGGAGTTATGACTAGACATTTCTGATGTGCAATGAAAAGTTGACCTCATTTCTCAAGACTCGACTTTTAAACTTTTGAATCCCTCACCTTCGCCACCCAATCTTCGGATCCACTTATTCCGATTTACTTATCTTTTATTGATGAAACTTGATGATATGTAGATCCAGAAATCTATCAGCTAGAAAATCCCCCACCTAGCGACCTAAGACTCATTTGTCAATCCGATCACGATATGGGCTCGCCCTCTAACTCCGTTACAGCAAAATTACTAAAACAATGGGGGTATTGACATTTACGTTACATTAAATCGACATTAAATCGCAATTTCATCTGATCCGATTGAAATTTGAAAGAGATTGCGTATTTGTCGTCATTGAAGTCAACCACCAATATTTTAAGGTTAAATTTGTTCTGAGATTTTGCAAGTATCGTCTAGCATGACATCATTCTTGCGTTGACGCAAAATCGAGATTTTTCAAGTATATTGGCGGTCGACTGTTATTATACGAAAAATTGAAAATTTTATTCATATATCGTCGTGTCGTTGTCGCTCCTCGTATACGTTCGTCTGTGAGTGCGATTAGCTCGCGAACACTTTCAAGCTATCTTCGTCGAGCTTTAACAAAGTCAAGCGCATGACATTCATTTGCATAAACAGATACGACCAAAATTATTGCAAAACTGACGTCACACTTGACACAAATGAAGTGAAAAACATCACCTAACCAAATTCTGAGGAATTTGATAATCCGATCATTATTTCAAAATGCAAATTCTGTAGGGCTGGAAAGATGACACATTCCAAAATGCGTAATCCGTATTGACATATAAGTCATTGCATGTTAAATATGTCTTTTTTGTTTATGACAAAAAAAGCGATTAATCGAAATCTTCAATACACGTATCAAATGCATCATGTTCAAATTCAAGTACAGGACTTCATTTTCATGATTTTTCATTACCTTTCAGTACATACCTCTTTTCTGTTTGTCTGTCTGTCTGTTGGTTTGTTTGTCTGTCCAACTGCCTACGAGTCACAATTTAAACCGATCTTCACCAAAACGGATAATTGTGAGTAGTAAACAACTGCAACCGATGATTTGGTCAAAGTTCAAAGTTCTATCTTGAGTCCATCCATCAATATTCCAAGACATACTCTGTGCAGAGCGCGGTGCTGCCAAAGCATCTCCGGGCATTGGCACAATCCGACATCACCACTCTGACGGCAGATATCGAACGCTCAATCATCCCAGCAAAGCTGTTACTCTTTTTGCTACCTGAAGAACGACAGCTGAGCAACCCCATGTATTTAATCAACGCTGACGGATTTTGAATCAGGACCGAGTATTCCCAAGTCCACCACCCCACTATTACCAACACCACATTATCTTGATGTCGAATTTCTGAAATTTCATTTTTCATATTATTGACTAAACTTTGAAAATTTATCATTATCTTGTCACTGAATTCAACCATCCATTCTTTTCAGTCAAATTAGACCACAAGTCAACAACAGTGAATTTTCTAAAAGATCCACAATTTCATCCGATTGAGTTGAAATTTGAAAGGATTATATTTATGTCACTGAATTCAACCACCAATATTTAAGGATCAAATTTTTAGATTTGCAGTATTGTGCTCTGCACGACTCTTTCTTGTTATGAAATAGAAGGTTTTAATATTATATGGTCGCGTCAACTTTGTTATCTGTCTATCTGTTTGTTCTGTCTCTTATTCTCCTGTTCTTCTGTCTTCTGTTTCTCTGTTCAAACCCCTTCAGTCGTCACCAATTTTAAACCGATCTTCACAAAACTTTTTTTTTGTATACATTGTCGAGACTCTTATGACCTTTAAACACCAGAACGGCAAAAAAGCGAGAGAGAAAGGACAAACAGTGGGAACAGAACTATTAGGAGATCTGTGGAGGGAGAGGATGGCGGAACACGGGGAATACTAAGATGACATACATGACTTTCAAAAGAAAGCAGGAATTTGAAGGAGGTGTTTGGGTGGATAACCGGGTATGAAAAGATCTGTTTGGATTCGGGAAGATAAAGGTTGGTGGTGAACAGCTGCTGTAGCCTGGAAAGGAAAAATAGATGAACAGTGTGTGGGGAGTTTATTCCAAAGGGAAAAAAAAGAAATGAAAGATGAAGGTGAGCATATCGTGATTTTGTAGTCAAAGTTTTTTTAACCCAAAAAGGGTTGCTGCGCGACCTTGAGCCCCTGCAAAATGAGAGAGGGGCAATCACAGACAGATCCAGGACAGATAGACCACCGACCCTGCCTCGGTAAGAGAATGATCCCAATGACTCAGCTCACGCAAGGATTCCAATGATCCAAATGCCTTGTTTCCACAGTGTAAACCGAGAAAGGTGAACGGAGCATCACCCAGAGGAACAGTACCCATCAGGCTCTGCGGTATGAAAAACTTTGTATGGTCAAGATGCTCAGTGCCAAAGAAGAACTTTCACGACGGAGATTCCAACGGCACTGCTTTGAGAGCCAGCTTGGAAATGCTGCTCCCAGGAAATTTTTAATTATTCCCATTTTGAAAATAAAATCTAAAAAGGATAAAATCTTTTTCTGCTTTGAGCAGGATATCTCAAAAATTGTGGACTCAAAAATCTATGGAGTCTTTTCTTTTGCTCTTAATTTCATCTCTGATAGTGAGTGAATTAGCTCCATATGGGCAATATCGTTACACGCTGACAAAAGTGCCAAAAAAATTTGTGTCTACCTATGACATACTAATAAAGAAATCCCCATGCCCAAAATATCGGACCATATTTTCATTTATTATTGGTGCAAAATCCAAGATGCGGCCGAAATTTTTTTAAAAATCGATAAATAATTATAACCCTAATATGTCGTAAAATATATGTGTAAACTATCTATTTTGTAGTAATGATGCCCAGGATCATTGAACCATCAATTGGGATTAGATCATCAGTAACTAAGATAATGCACATGTTAGAAAAAATTGTCTTTTTGCCTCGATATGAAAATTGACGGTCGCGTACATGTTTAATTGACTTTTTTGTTGCCATCGAATAAGTGTTACATGTTGCACTATCTATCTTTCCTATATCATGTGTTTATTTGTAGGCAAATATAATTTGATGATGCAATTTCACTTTGTCTAATGCCCTCAATAGAAGATTTCATCTGGAATGTAAAATGATCATTATTGGCTTGATAATGTTTATTTTGTTACAGTTGTAAAAAGCCGAATTACTGTCAGTGAAAACATCACACCATACTGGACAATTATAATTCATTGCCAGAACAGTAAACACTTCACCTTTTTTCATGTCCAAGAACAGACAGAACCGCAATGCTGACGACCTATTAAGACTTTCTGACAAGTCAGAGAGTTCGAAGAGATAGTGCATTGCCGGTCGATGATTTGGCGAACATGGCACCCAGAATGTTTTGCAGAAAACACCTTCTTGCACGCATGCCACCAAAAGTTTAATAAAATAAACTTACGACTAAAAAAAAACGTAAACAACAAACAGAAAAAGCTCCAGTACCATCGCATCCCAGCATCAAAGCGACATCAACGGATCAAGCAAGGACACTTGTATTCTGTGATGAGGTGGCCCCAGGAAAACTGCATGAATACAACTAAAGTGCCAAGTACATTTTAAGTTAATGGCCACCGGAATGCAAGACGCAAAAGAGTTGCAAAATAACTATATTGGATCTGTCCAAAGGAACTCAAATAACCAAAATAGAATGTCTGACAAAAGTACCGAAATGACTATTGTACAGGCTACAGCATAGCCAACAAGGGCCACCAAACGTGAGCTGAATCAACGAGCCAAAACGATCAATCAAAATAATTTTTGAACTTGTAATGTTCATGGAGAATCTTCCGAGAGGGGAACTTAAGCCTATTCAAACGTCAAACATACACAATCGTGTTTGAGAAAAAAACTTGGTGACTTGCATTATACCACCATCAATAAAAACCCGGTATTAAAAAAAAAAACTCCTCAATCACTTTCTCCCAGCTAGGACGAGAGTGGACAATCTATGGAAAAAACTAAATCCTGCATTCCCAGCAGGCATTCAGTAACTACTAAGACGCTTTCTTGTTCCAGATTATGACGAAAAGTCTAGTTGTTTGCCAAGTTGCCTAAATATGTCAGGGAGAAAATCTGAAAATATATGATACATTCAGTGGCGAATTCAACCCTGGAGTCAGCAGAATACACCCAGTACAAGTTGTAATTCCCTATGCTCATCAATGCCAAATTTAGCAGGTCAGTAAATGACTCCCAACCATGCCTGACACTCACCACAGCTCTTGTCACAACTGCAAGAAAAGAAAGGAAATGTGAACAAAACACAGCGTTACTCTCCAGACCATGAACCACCAGTACTTTATATGTTGTTTAAACACATACTCAAACTAGCGAGCAACCTAGTTGATCAAATGCCAGCCTAGGATAATTGTGTCATACAAACGTTCATGCAACTTGAAAACGAACTTGCTGCCGCACAGTGTAACAATATAAAGCGATGGAGTAGTGTGTCCACCAGTGAGGAAAAAGTTTCACCAGTAAGTCGTTAGACAATCTTATTCAATAATCCGTCTCAACGACAAGCACAGGGATCCTTCATGGAACAGATTAGCACATCATTACAGCCAAACCAAAAGACCATCCGGATTATATTGCAGTCAACCTGTTACTGGTCCAACATCATCTTCAAATCATCACAAAGTCTGCTTCTCCGTATTGATTCTTTGTAACCTGCTGTTTACATGAAACCCACAAACAACAGAAAACCACAATAAACACACCACAACGTCATGTTTTTGCTATTACATAGAGAAAGCCAACGCCCAGGAACGGTGATTCAACAGCCATCTGACTACTTTGCCAAACAGACTTAGTGCGAAAACAATCATTGTCAGCTGCATATCAGCATCAACATCACCTCAACCAAATGAATTGCCGCAATCACACCCTTATTGCCCACTCTTTTAGAGAAGGCTGACTTCGCTGCAATCGTCAAACACGGCATGAGCATCATGCAGAGTATAACTCAATTTCTGAATCCTGTCAATTACCAATTCTGGGCAGCACTGTTCCCATCTTTGCCAGCAACACACAGTGAAATTCCAACAACTGCATGAAAAATTTGATGTCATCATGTTTGGAGCCTACATCTGAAAAGCACTTGGAGTTCTGCAATATGTTAATGTGTCTGCGATAAAGATGCATACAGAGTCTGTATAGCAACGGCAGTACCAGCGCATCATTCTTAAAAAGTATCGCCATAACCCAACCGCCACATGCACATAAGTGTCTGCTCTCGCTCTTGAATCTTCAACAAGAATCATTCATTGCAGCGATTGATACTGATACTGATATACGAGAAAGCCTTTGACATTGGAAGATTGTCCATGACAGAGAAGAGCCCAACCTTTCATATATTGGACCCTCGATGCTGAGATAAAAAGACCTGTACTAATCTTCCTTTAAGCCCATCACAAAAAACTTTCAAACTCATCGAGAGGTGCTGGATTCACTGATGTTCCTGTTCTTCGCCCTTATCACTACAATTACAGCAATGGTAGCGTGCACATCCGATATTGATTCACACCAGTCGGTTAAAGAGGACTTCGAAAAGCACTGGGTGTTGCAAGTCAGCCCAGATTTCCGCTATTCCAAAGATCAGTGCCCCACGAGCAGGAGAATGCTAAAGTTAAAAGGAAAGGTGGCTTATCGATCTGACTAAAAACCTGAGTCCTTGAAGAGAGATGGATGATCGCTGGTCCTGAACTAAGCTCGAGTGTCACATCTTTGAAACGAATACTTGGCTTCCGACTATGCCGATCTTCAGTACCACCATCACGACAAAGGATTTCAGCACAGAAGTATATTCCAGCAGCAAACAAAACAACCTCATTCAGACGATCAATGGTATGAATCCATTCTCTGATGACGCCAAAAACTCTTGTTCTTCAACACTCCATGCGCCGACCAGGAATAGTAATGCTATGAAAAGATTAGAAGCTCTTGGGAAATGCTCAGTGCAACAATTTAAGAAGTAGTCTTCACAACAAAGCAAGCTCTATTCACGAGTCAATCAAAAAAAGAATCAAAACTGGCATTTGTTCCAAACCACCAAAACTAAAGAAAACCTCCAAAAACGATAAGACTCACAGCCATTCGAAGATGCAAGCCTTTTGCACGACATCGCAATCAACACGATGAGATCTGACATATTTTTTCCTCAAACATGAAAATCCAATTTACCCTCCAGTATGTCGGATCATGGAAAACTCCGGACGGCCACCAAGTCAGATTGTTAGGTGCATTAAGTATTCGAACAAGCTGAACAAGACAACTTCCAAAGAACAGTGGACTGTAAGATATTTGATGTTGCCGTCCTACCCATACTTTGTCAGCTGCGACTGCTACTACCTTGATGACACGCACAGTCTATGTTCTCCTTTCTTTTGCTGATCTACAGTATTCAGAGACAGATAGATGTCGTCTGCGAACCAAACTTACCAAGCAGCACAAGGCATCCACAAGAGAACGAAGAGCATGTTGCGCCTCAAGTCAATCCGAAGAACAAAGATACCTTCCAAAGTGGAACATTTCCTGTAGGATTCATCAATAAAGTATGAACTTCTTCTCATTTTTACACAGAAAAGTGGCTGATGGCGACTGCCGGCTGAAAAAGCATCTACATAACGAATGCCACTACAGTTGTTTCCAAGATGCACAATCACGTCATTCAGACTGCACACACGAAGAAGCAGACAGCAGGATTTGTTCCATTTGTACATGCTCTGCAGGCACGGACCAAGAAAGTTACAAAGTGCGTACGGTTTGACACAGATGTGCTTGTATCCTGTCGGCCATTTAACTTCGATTTGGAACTGTCAACCTGATCTGACTCTGTTAGCATTTTGCGTATTTTGTTTCCAACAGCATCAACGCCATATCTGTAAGCCTTGGATAAAGGATCGCTCGGGCACTTCCTTATTCCACGCATTTTCAAGAATGATACCACCTCGTTTCTTCCGAAGGCAAAAAGTCCTGGCAATCAGAAAAGCTACCCTTTTGGTACTGAAGCCTTCCTCTCATCTGGAATCATCCCTTGTAACGTGGTACTGGATCGCCTTCAGATTTAAACCCCTTGAACGCTCACCAATCGATGTATACAAAACAAGCAATGACGCTGACATAAAACCATGCGAGCGAGTTTTCTCCAAGAAAATGCAGACTCCTGAAAATATTCCACCAACTAACGTACTTAGTACTAAGGGATAAGCAGAATGCTTGAATAAATACAAGATTGAAATTTAGTGTATAACCCAAATTAGTTGTCTTATACAAATGTACATACTACTTTGTTGCAGGATGCACTGGTTACAACATTCAAGAGGTTATCCTTTTCAGCTGGAATTTGTCAGCAAGTCGCAGGCCCACTTTATCATTACCGTCGCCTGAAGCGTTTGATGAGTCTACAGGTGACCATGGGAACCAATTTATACTACCAGAAGCTGCAAAACTGCACTGAACTTATCAAATGGGCTGTAAATCCGAGCGTGGTTGTCGGCATTCAAATGTATCAAATCTGGCTAAACTGTACTGACCTGTTAGCTGCAATGCCCGAAAAAACTAAACTTGCTTGTTTCATTAGTGACATCATATACACATGTACATGAATAATGGTTCAGTTTATTAAAATAGTATCAGCAAAGTAGTTCGTATAACAAATGTGTCTCGCGAAACGTCAATGTTCGTATCGAGGACCCATATTTGTCTACAGTGACCATTATCTTATTCCTGATATCTAATCCCAAATCTATGTCCCAATCACTCCCTGGGCATCATTACCAACAAATAATATTTTACACATTACTGTATTGACCAATATTAACAAGTTATAATTATTTATCATTAAAAATATTCGCTGGCCATCTTGGATTTTGACCCATATACATAAATATGGCTCAGACTTTTGGAGAGCATGGGATTTTTTATTAAGTTAATCCATAGGTAAACCACAACAAAAAAAATTGCACTTTGTCCAGCGTTGTACGATGTTTTCCTACTTCCCCTCACTATAGCAAACACAAGTTACACTTTGTTGTGCTTCTTTACCATGATCTTTCCCTCAGGCTAGCTCATCAATGTTCTCTCTATTCTCTATGTCACCCCTCTCTCTCTGCTCTCTTGCCTGGCTCTCTGGCTTGTCTCTGTCTCTCCAAAAAAGTCCATCGAAGAACCCCCCTCCTATCTCCTTCCTAACAGTCTCTTGAAGAAATTCAGTCACTCAAACGTTAGGCGTCCACCTCAGCCATTATCCTTTCATTGGGCTAAACTACAAACCACATTTAATCAAATTTAATCTCAATGTGTTTTAAAACCACACAGATAAATTTGATTAAAACATTTAATCTCAAGATTCTAAACAAGTGACGGTCAGTAAGAAAAGCATTCCTGATAATAAATTAAGTAAATGCAAATCAAATGCCTATTCCAAACTATCTTGCCTTCATGTTTCAATTAAATCAATTCCTTTCAACAATTATACCTCCCACCGAAAGCCTTCATCACAGCTTATGGTAGACTTGGAGTACTGCTCTCTCCTCTGGGCTGGCGCCTTTCCTCACACCTTGCTCAGCTTGATGCCGTGGAAACCAAGGCCTTCAAAATCATGGGAATCTCCTGTAATGAAGCTGTTGTCTCTTTGGGTCTATCAGTTTTACATCACAGACAGCTCGATGGATGGTCTCTCTGTT